>QLOM01001285.1:0-22828 GCA_003313785.1 Termitomyces sp. MG148 | reverse complement strand
CAGTTCAGATCACAACTTGCGCTCACTAAGTTCCTCAAAGTCGCCAAGGAACTTACTATCTTTACCAACTACGCTAAGCTTGCCGCTTCTTTGCCAGTCTTCCCGACTGTCTAGGTGCTATACGAGCACACTCCAACTACGTTACGTCGCCAAGTCCTTGCCGACTATTGGCATCCTAGCGCCTCGCAGGCGACACGGCTTAGATCGCTAAGCACCCTTCATTCTTTACTAAATTTTCCTTAAACAAACTAAGTCTCTGGGACCCTGCCCGGACTCCCTCTCAACTAGCGACCGCCCAACGCATTACCTTCCACAGTAGCTAGGTACCGTTTACCCTTGACAGTACTTAGCGACTTTTAGGCGTCATCAGCGTTGAGGCCGTCCTGGTTGCACAGGGCTTGGAGGCCTTCCGGAGCAGGTGCTGGGGCTTCTCATTGGATGTGGAAGGATTGAGCTGGGTCTATGAAGTCTTTGAAGCGTTGCAGGTTGGAGAATGTGTGGATTTTGTTGACAAGGTCATGAAACTTGTTTCTCTGAGCGGTGTTCTGCTGTAGGACAATTTTAGTCATCTCCAGGATCTCACTTTTTGCGTATCGGTCGTGAAACTCCAGGAGGCGGTGGGCTCATTCTTCTGGGAATGCCGTGCCTTTGTACTATCCTAAGCTGAAAAGGAGTTCATGAGTCCAACAGGCAAATTCTTCCGGAGAGATGTGAAGGGCGTGAAATATTTTGTTTCATTCCTGGATGTAAGCGTGGCTTCTTTGGTGGGGTGCCATGGGTAATGAGGGTGTTTGAACAGGTGGAGCTGCCATGGGCTATTGCCGGAAGAGTTGGAGTTCCGTGGAGAGTGGAGGGGTGGAGTAGCCATAAGAGTATCCTGGGGTGAAAGGTCTGGCTTTGGAGATGACAGACTGGGTCCATCTGTGTGGTGGCATATCAGGTAACCCGCCAGAAGTACTTGGGAGTAGGATCCTATGGTTGCCTGAGTGCTGAGTTGCCAGTGTGGGAGTAGGTTCTGGCTAATTGAGGGTCCGACATATCAGCTGTCCTGATCCTGGATCCATACATGAGGGGGATACAGTTCATTGGTTAGGGGTGGGTACAGAAGGCAGGAGGTGCTGATAACGTAGGTGGGGTCATATATAGGGCGCCCATAGGCATTGGTTTGATAGCTCGTGGAGTAGGTTTGGGTGTACGTAGCCATCAAGAATTGGTAAAGAAGGGAGTCTTGATATTATGTCAGGTTCCGCTGACCATGGGGGCTCAGTCCACTGGGCAAGACTCTTACAGGAAGACGTAATAGCTCCGGTGTACAATTCCAAGACCTACAAGGGCTCTGAGGGTAAAACACTATGCTCTGAGACGGGTGTGGGTGTTTAAAGGATCTCTGGGGCAACCACAAGATGGGAGGCAAGTGCATGCGGGTTCCAGATAAGTCCAGAGGGGCAATGTTGATTAAGGGAGGTGAGATGCAGAAGGTTATGGGCTCTATGATTTGAGCTGAGTGGGCGAGGCAACATTAGATAGAGTTAGACCAGGACTTAGAGAAACACAGATAAATGAGTCTGGAGTGTTGCTAGAAACGAGGCTGGGGCTGGAGAAGAATCAAAATCAATAATGGAGAAAGGAAACACGAGTTGGTGCTAAACCGAGAAATAGTCGAGAGAGAGAAAGAGAGAAAGAGAGAAGTACGAGGCAAGAGATTTGAGACAAGTATGGGACACAAGACGAGACAGAGTCAAAAACGGGCATAATACGAGACGGAGTCACAAAACACAAGCAGACTAGATTGAGAAACACGAAACAAAACACAGGGCAACAATACGGTGGGGTTATTCAAGTAATATCAAGACTACTGACTAAGTTCCTATCCTACCAGTTAAGTACTCCTATGGCTATGTCCTGGGCCAACCCCTTGATTTCTGGGTCTGGGCGCAGCTCTAGAACTCTATACAAGTTGGCGGGTGTTAGTTCCAATTGAGTAGAGTGGCGGGGGCAGTATCGGGGGTTTCTGGGGCGGTGATGCATAGAGTAATGGTCGAGCACAATGTGATGGCCGGATGGCATGGGTGTTGGTGTGATTGGAGGAGCGGCAATGTCTGGGGAGGTCCGGTGATGTCTAGGGGGAGTTGTGTAACTTTCTGGGAGTAGTGAGTAGTATCTGAGTTGATGGGGTTGATAGCCGAGGTGATTGGCGGTGGTGTCTACAGTTGCTGATGGGGGATTGAATCTGGCTTATGGGCTGGTGGCGGGTCATCTTCTAGGACCTCTGAGAGTGTGGGGATGGGTTCAACGACCTGGAGTTGGATGCGGGATTGGCAGGTCATGATGATCCCATCCCTAGCCAATGAGCTCCTCCTCCACTGCCTCTCATCCTTGCCAACAATGGAGCAGAGTACAAAGTGGAGAAGATCCTGGACAGCCATCTATTCTGGCACAAACTACAGTACAAGGTCAAGTGGAAGGGCTACGGTATTGAAAACAACTCCTGGAAACCCACTGAAAATGTTTATATGCCTGCCCTTGTCTGGGACTTCCACTGCAATTATCCCACGGTGCCCTGAGTCATCTGTGGCCTTTACTCTATCTCCCTAACCGACTGTGCTATTTGTGAACTGTTCTACCTGATATGTCAAGACGCTGCATCCTAGAGGGGGGGTGATGTCAAGGGATTTCCATTTCTGGAACTTCCTTTTTTGGCTCCCCAGAGTTCTCCAGGGATTTCCAGAGATCTCCATGAATTTCTGGAGATCTCCAGAACACTCTCATGCCTTTCAGGAAGTACTGTACAGTCATTTTCATGCCTCTGCCACCCACGCTGATGCGCCGTGCCATGGCAGAGGGATCCTCAGACTTGTTCTCTTTGGATTTCCCTCTACCAGGTGATTAGTTGTATTTCCTGTTGTATTGTACTGTTTCTAATAAACTTTGGATTTCCCTCTGCCAGTTGTGTGACTTAGCCATAACCTCTGGAGGTCGCCCTTACAGGGCCTCTGTCAGAGATATGATGTAGAAGGGCAAGCTGGTGGGTCAGGCTCAGCCACTGCAGCCAGTGTCAGTAGTGTATGTGGTAGTTACAGATCAAGGGGCCTCCCTTTATGTCAAGTGCCCCTTTATTGTCACAGTATAAGGGAAAAGGCCAAGGAATTGGAAGATTGAGAGATGTTAGGAGGTAGCAAATAGACAGGGCTTCTCACATCACATGAGAAATTGCCATGTATTCAGCCTCTGTTGAAGAAAGGGCAACGGTCTTCTGCTTTACTGACCAAGAAACCAGGCTAGAATAAATAAAAAAAGCATATCCTGTAACACTCTGACAAGTATCACAATTGGATGCTCAATCTGCATCCACAACACTAAAGTTCAAAGGAAGAAGGAGTTGTGCAGATGGCTTATGAGAGGCACTAGAAAAATTGTATTCCAATGCATAGTGTTTTGTACCAGCAATATATCTGAGAACACGTTTTGTCACCAGAAGGTGTGCTCTTGTAGGATTTGAGCTGTATTGGCCAAGCAACATAGCCATGAAAGCTAAATCAGGACATGCGCATAGACTGAGATATAAAATTGACTCAGCAAGTCATTGGTAGTGAGGTAGGACTTTGTCATCTGGAATTTCAGGAAGTGAATTGAGTGGTGCCTCTAGAAGATCACTGAGTTTGCCAGTCAGAGGCAGCAAAAGTGGAGTGGCATCAAGAAGTTGTAGGTTGTGAGAAGATCTATAATAAAACCCATCTGAGAAAGCCAAAGTTTGCGTTGGGAATGATCACAGTCAATACAAATGCCAAGATAAAGAGATATTGCCCCAGAATCAACAACCTGGAACTTATTATTCAGTTCCTGAATGACCCAATCATAGAGAGGTTTTGAGTTTGTTGCATTTAAGCTATTGTCAATATGAACACATATAATGATGAATAGTTTGCAATTGTTTGGGAGACTAGGTATCAATGAATTTGGAGGAGAAGAAAAACAACCAAGGAAAACAGCATAGTTAACTTTGCATTGCACAAGTCTGAGTGATTTGAGAGCCTGCCTGAGTACTGCATACCATTCATGGAAGGCTTGTTTTAAGCCATACAGAGCACAAAGAACTTTGTTGACCTTTTTTGGGTCATCATGAAGAAAGCCAGGAATTGGCTTACAATAGATGTTGTGTGCAAGAGGCACATTGAGAAAAGCAGTCTTCACATCAAATGTGAAGAGATCAAGATCATGTAAAGCTACGTATGCAAGTACAATTTGAATACTTGTCATTTTGGCCACTGGAGCATAAGTGGAACCATAATCCTCAGGTTACTGACTGAAACTCTGAGCAACCAAGTGAGCCTTTTCCTTTTCTTGAATGATTAAACCATCTGGGTTGAGCTTGTATGTGTAAGGGGAATACTTAATGTCTGTGGAACTCCTTCCACAGAGCTAGCAAGCACTGGTGACAAGCAGGAGTCAAGCAAGCATAGAGGTGGGCAAGAGTCAAGCAAGGGACCAGCAAAGCTAACCAAGCAGTCAGATGTTGCTAGAGCTTACAGTAGGTTTGGTGTGTAGGCCAAGAGAACACTGCTATTGTTCAGCCTGGAGATATTCTATCCCACAGGCTGCCTATATATACTACATTGGTGGCTGTGCTATGACTAGTACTGTTTACTAAGCAGGCCCTGGTATGTAATGGAGTATGACTAATGCTGAGTAAGGCCCATGCATATGACTCATCAAGGCTGACTACTAGGAGATGGAAGAAAAAATAATGGGCTAAGCAGCTGGTTGAATCTGCTAGAAATAGGCATATTGTCAGACTAAGTTTGGAATAGAGTTGGACATGGTCTGTAGACTGGTCTCCTGACATCAGCCCCTCCTCTGGGTTTGTTGCCTTGACAAACAGTGTTTATCTTCCTTGAGTTAGACAAGAGCATTGAGCAGTGTTAGTGCCATGCGGTGGTGCCTCAGAAGTGTCCCGAGCATAATGCCCAAAGGCAAAGTTGATGACCATGGAGGACAACAGAGCTTGAGTTGGAGTAGAGAGGGCTATAGGCAAGCTGGCAGGCAGTGAAAATGCCTCCAAGACTGGCATAGAAGACAGATCATTCCAATTAGCAGGTTTTTGGAAGTCCATGGTAGAGTCATGCATTGGAGCCATAGGAGGAAAAGGTGGTGCAGATGAAGTAGGGAGTTTCAGGGTAAACAATGTGGGTTCCTTAGAAGGGGCCGGTGCAGCAATGGCCAGTGCAGTCTTGCCAGATTGCTGCTTCTATAGTGCGTGCACACACTTCTTAGCGATGCGCTTTCCAAAGACAACAAGGGCTTCACCAAGCTGCTGGTTGGTGCCCCGGATAGTGACAAAATGTTGGCCTTCACCACCAGCCAGACCAACCAAAAAGGTGGCCAACCAGGAGCCAGACAAGTCATGGACTTGTTTAAGGCCACACCTCTGATGCCCAACCACATGCGCAACAAGAGAGTTAGGGAGCTCAAGAGTACATTTATAACAAGGGGCTTTACTATTGGTAGGAGAATGATCCAGAGTGAGAGGAATGGCTAGGGGAGTATTAGAAGTAGATCACGAGACTCATTGAGGGTTATGAGAGGAGGATACAGTAGGAGCTTTGGAGGACTTGGAGGGCTTAGGGTGGCTGGGAGAAGCAGAACAATAGGCAACCAGAGCGTTACTATGCTTTTTAGCAGTTTGAGTGGTGGCAATCACATGTCCACTCTTCAAAGCGGCTAGTCTGCATTTGAGAGCGGCGAGTGTCAGCTGCATTTGCTGCATTATAGAAAACCAGTTGGCAGTCCAGTGAGGCATCTTGGCAGGGCCGGTCCTGGGAACAGGAGGTGTACTAGAGGCTAGATTAGAAGGGCAAGCAGAGGATGCCACTGTAGGAGTGCAAGTCATGGGAGTAGAGGAAGACTAAGAGTCAGAAAACATAGTAGGAAATAGAGCTGAATACTATGGGCTAGAAGGGTGGACAGTGTAGGAGGCTGAACAACCTGTAAGGGGAATGCTTAACATCTGTGGAACTCCTTCCACAGAGCCAGCAAGCACTGGTGACAAGTGGGAGTCAAGTGGGTGTAGAGGTGGGCAAGAGTCAAGCAAGGGTCCAGCAAGGCTAATTAAGCAGTTGGACATCACTAGAGAGCTTACAGTAGGTTCGGTGTGTAGGCCAAAAGAACACTGCTATTGTTCAGCCTGGGGATATTTTATCCCACAGGCTGCCTATATATACTACATTGGTGGCTGTGCTATGACTAATACTGTTTACTAAGTAGGCTCCAGTATGTAATGGAGTATGACTAACAATAATCAATGCTGAGTAAGGTCTGTGCATATAACTCATCAAGGCTGACTACTAAGAGATGGAAGAGGAAAGAGTGGGCTGAGTAGCTGGTTGGATCTGCTAAGAATAAGCGTATTGTTGGACTAAGCTTGGAATAGAGTTGGACATGGTCCAGAAACCAGTCCCCTGACAGTATGCATACACCCATTGGATGCTGATAGCTTTCCTGCCTGGAGGTAGAGTGACGGAGGCGAAGACACCTAGCAATTCAAGACTGTCAACTTTGCATTTCATTGCTGCATGCCAAACCTCTGCATCTGGTTGATGCATGGCCTCATAATAATTTTTGGGAGGTTTCATTAAGTCATAAACTTTTGGCGCACAAAATTGAGGGATGTCTGGACTGAATACCACATAAGTCTTGTACTCCGCAACAGAAGATATTTCAAAATCATCAAGACTATCAAACAAGTCCAAAATCAAGAGGTTATTAAAAGCTAGAAGTGACTGAATGTTGAGGATTGCCAAGAGACCCTGATGAGGTAATTGATGAGATTTCCTATCCACTCTAAGCTTGATCAGACAAGAGTTCCTTCTCAAAATATCTTCAAGAAAAGCTTGGCTGGCAGAAGTTAGCTTAACAGTTTGTTGAGGTTGACCTTCATCAGGAATCACAGTATGTAGATCTGGGGAAAGAATAGAAGGATTTGTTGCAGGAGGCATAATGTTTGCAATCAGCAAAGCTGGTTCAGGACTTGGAGCCTTCAGAGTCTGTGTAAAACCAATAGTATTGCTAGATTGTAGTTGAGTAGGCACAGAAAGAGATGGAGGAGTATCAGGAGAGGAAACTAGAGATAATGATCTTGTGCATGTGCTTGAGCGAAGTTGACCCTGAATGTTTTTATTAAAAATAATGTTCCAAGAGAAGAAGTATTTGCCATTCAAATTGCAAACACACCATCTTACACAACCTTCCTCATACTCAACAAAAATAGCTTCAAAACGTTGGGTGTTACCCTTTAAGCCAAATTGCAAACATGTCATCCCACACAACCTTCCTCATACCCAACAAAAATAGCTTCAAAATGTTGGGTGTCACTCTTTGAGCAAGTTTCAGATGGATGGAGAACAAAGCACTGGTAATCCCAGACATGGAGATGGGAGAATGATGGTTTGGAACCTTCCATGATTTCATACAGAGTCATAAGAGCCAGAAGTGTAGATATGGGAAGACAATTTCAAAGATATTGAGCAGTCAGAATAGCATCACCAAGAAAGGATAAAGGTAATCCTGACTCAGCCATAAGAGCTTGTGCTGTGTCCTTGATGGTGCAAATATAATGTTTGGTCTTACCATTCTGTTCATGTGCATATGGAGCCGTTGTCTGAAGCACAATGCCCTTCTTCAAGAAATGAGCTTGAAGCTGTCCCCCAACAAATTCTCATGTGTTATCACATCAAACAGTGCAAACAACCTTTCTAGACTTCAATTCCCACTGAGCTTGAACTGTCTTAAAGTGTTGAGTGACCTGATCCTTCAACAAAAGTAAAACCATGCTGCCATAATCGGAACAGTTGTCTATAATAGGATTGAAATGTTTAGTGTATCTGTTAGAGAATTGAACAGGGAATGGACTGCATGTGTCCATATAGAGGAATTCACAAACTTTGTTTGTGTGCTTCTAAAAATTGTCATAGGGCTAAGCAGGTTGTTTCCCAACAATACAGGGATTACAGTGGTTGTCCTCAAAGGGACCAACATAGCCAATTCCAGAACCAAAGATCTTGGTGAGGATTGTGTGAGTTGTCACCTGAGAAGAGTAACCTAACCTACAATGCCAAAAGAAAAGAGTAGGTTGAACAGAAGGATAGGACAAGGAAGACAAAAGAGCTGGAGCCATAAAATCTAAGTCTTTAGAGGAGGAATCAGGAAGGATAAAGTCACAAAAAAGGAAAGAAAGTTGATTGTGAACCAAAGCCTGGATAGGCTGAATCAAGGTCTTAGAAGGAAAATAGATTGATGTGGCATCTTGCTCAAAAACAAGATGCATGTTGTTCTCAGTCATAGACTCAACAGATAGCAGATTGATGGGAATGTTAGGAGCATGAAGATAGTCCCGCAAGACAAGAACAATGTTCTTTCCATTGATATGCGCTCAAAAACAAACTTCACCATGCGTCAACATCAAAAGAATTCTGCATTTTCACAGTCCCTACTAGAGTAGCATAATCAGGATGATATGTTCAGAAATATTTCTTATCATGAATCAAGTGAGTTGTACAACCAGAGTTAAGAAGGGAATTGACTTTCAAGGACAAATCCACCAGGACAACTGGATTAAAAGGGCTGACAAAGGCATGATATAGGGAAGCATCTAAAAGTTTGTCATCCATACAATTACCAGCAGATGGACCAACATCAGCTATCTTCTTGGATGAAGAATAGAGAATAGAAGAGTTGTCGCCATTGACATAGAAAGTGTCAGGTAAAAGTAAAGGTTGAGTGACAAGTTTGGGAAGCACAACATGAGCTCTAGGACAAGTCAAGATAGAGTCCTTGGAAACAGCGGAATCCAGGTGACAACGTGAGACAGAGTCAGAGCTAGAAGTCAATACAGGCAGAACAGAGGAAGTAGAGGCTGGTACAGGGAATTGATGCTTCTTGTTGTTGGAAATAAGTTGACAATGACAAATGTTGATATCAATGTCCAAAATCTCATCAGCTAAGTCAAAGAAATCATAGGTACCAAGGAGATTATTGTTCCATGATTTCTGAATGCTGTTGTGCAATGGATTAAAAGATGGAAGATCTGGAATACCATCCATAAATTTTTGAATCCTCTCATAAGCTGTAAAATCCCAAGCCATGGTGGACAACTGATTAACCACTGTGCACCAAGCCTGGACATAGGCAGGAATAGAGCAAGAAGTACATAGAAAACAAAAAACAGATTCTTTGAGCTTTTGGGCAGCAGCTGCACTGCTAATGCTGTAACAATGATGTAAAAGACCCAAAATATCACAAGCAGTAAGGATAGGTAGATTATGAGGGCCTCCATGGTGAGGAGGAAGGGAATTAAAAATCTCAGAGAATAGTTTACCAGTGATGATGTAGGAGCAAATATTGTCATTGCACCAGAACATCTTGTAAGCAAGTCACTCAGCTGGCATTGAGGATTCATTGCAAGAAGGAGCCACCACAAACTCACAAGTAGGATCAGAAAATCCACCAGGGAGAGGCACAGGACAAACATGAGCAGTTAGACCAAGATGATCAATCAAGACCACCACCATGTTGTACCAAGTGTTTCAGTCTGCCAAAGAAGCAAAGCGGGGAATAGTATTGATGGAAGGAAGTTTTGGATCAAGATCCACAGGTTGAACAGCTGATGACACCAAACAACAAGGAGAATAATGAGCTTCAACAATGGAATGCACAGAGCAATAAGAATTGACATGGGCAGAAGGAAGGTGTGAAAATGGAGAAGCTGTAGACAAAGCTGGACAAGAAGTAGAAATGGGATGCAATACATCACAACAATGGGTTTGAGCATGCTGGCAATGAAAATGAAGGCTAGGAAGATAGTGGCCATGAGACGGTGCAAAGCCCAGAACAGGAGCACTAGAGTAATAAGGATAATGAAACATGGGAACTGGGCCAAGCGACAGAAAATGATACAGAACAGGCACAGGGGCCTGGGAAGGAGGCAAAACATTTGGTGGAGCAGAACAAGACAGAAATGAGCCAGAAGAATGAGGGCAGATCTGTGGCAAAAAAGAAGGAGCTGTGTGACCAGGGGTGGGAGTGGATGACACATCTTGAACAAAAAGACAAGTTGCAGGAAGAGGCTGTGAGTGCAAAAGAGCTGGGGAAGAAGGAGAAGAACAAGGACCCTGCTGACAAGGAACAGAAGATGGACAAAACATGGAGTTAGCAAGACAAGTTGATGCAGGTGCATGCAAAGGAACCGGTCTGGAAAAACATGAAGAAGGAAAAGGAGTAGGCAAAGCCTGAGCAGAAACATAAGCTGAACAAGAAACACAAGCAAGGGGAGGACCCTGAGAAAGCTTCAAAGGATGCATATATGCAGGAGAAACCAGTGTTTTGGACATATCTGGAGGAGGAGGAAACATGTGGAGAGGAGGGTCATGCATTGAATGAGCCATGGGAATCAAATTGTGAATATGGAGTAGCAAAGAATCAGAAAGCAAATGAGGAACCAACGACGCCACAGATGCAGGCTTATCAAGAAAGGGATCTATACTCAATGCTGAAACCTCCCTATCAGACATAAAGATGAGAACACTGGGAAACCAAGAAACCCTGTGTAGGAAGTACAATAAACAATACATAAAGCACAATATGCAATACATGAACACAGAACAAAACCAGGGGAAAAATTGTTCTAAGGCCAGATTGTGCTAAAATCCTTAAAGAAAAAGGCCCATAACCTGTAATGCAGTATCTGTGCCCTAGATAACAGTAACCCAATACACTTCAGGCTCTGCCACAAAGGAAGAAACAACTATATTCATACCTAGATAACAGTAATCCAATACTATGTACTGTTATCAGGTAATGGAAATAAATGAGCTATAAAATCACTTACCACTTCAGGCTCTGCCACAAAGGAAGAAACAACTGAGGTGACAAAGCATGAATTGGAAGTATTGACAGCTTGGATCATGTGACTACAAGGTTGATGACCCAATATACCATAATATGAGTTAAACAACCATGTTTTGTATTCATACAAAACATAGTTAGATGACTTTCACATGACTTTGTTGATATAATATCTTCTTCAAGCTTAAGCTTGAAGCTTCAAGATTGATTTGTTCACACTCAAATCTACATACCAATATGTAGGTCAACATATCTAAAAACTCAATTGCTTTGGTATAGTTTTTGTTTTGAAGTTGGTAGATGTCTGCTCTAATGTGCATGTGCTATGGTGTTCAACTTGATTTAAAAAGGTAATTTCTGCAATTGTACAACTTGAACTTTGTTTATAACTCATCTCTACTATCTACAGTTACCAACTCATGCCCTCCTGTTCTTTTTTTATATAGGTCTGGCTTCTTCAGTGCCATTTTCTCCATCATGACTCACATTCATTTGTAAATTCAGATTGTCTATTGATCAAATTCTTGTATGTCTTTTCTATCCTCAATTCTACTTTATACATTATAATTTGGCTTTTTCAATGTTATTTTACTCACAATCTAGACTTTTCATCAACTGGATGTTTGTGCTAGCCCCATGGACTGGATACTTTGTAAAACTATCAATCTATAGATTTGTGTCTCTGTTTTTATTGCTGGTGGGTGAGATTCTCAATGATTTTTTCCATTTTCTATTTTAATTCATTGTATACTAGGCCATCACTTTAAATAGAAGATCCTTCATGATACCAAGATGAATATCTAAGAGTGGAAATTGGTTTGTTGTAGTAAAAACTTATCATATACTAATGACTGAACCTCCTCATGTAAGGTTAATAAGGCCTTGAAAATGTACCACATTAACAGTAGTTGTCACAACCTGCCTGACAAACTCTAGGCCTGAGCTCTGGGCCCAGGCCTTCAATGCACTCTCCTGGTAACCACTCACATGACCACCAAAACTGGGACAAACTCAGTTAATCTCTCCAACATGGCCATTATGTCAAGCCCTGGCAACCCCCAGCGCTTCTCTTGGACATCACTGACAATCCCTGATGCTCCCCAGACATCACCAACATGTCAGGCACCATCACACATCATCTCTGCATCAACTAGGCATTGCTTGCCACATCCCAATTCTATTAACCACTTGATGCCACCACTACAACCCCCAAAGCAACAACACCACTACCACATTCCTAGCTAATGGGCCTCCTTTCTCACTCATATATTCTCTGGACCACCACTGAAACTTAGCATTCTCCATGTTCCAACGCTGTCCCTGAAATTGTCTCTGTTTGTCTTGTACATGTCTTGTTTAACTTGTCTTGTACTTGTCTTGTCTCTGTTGTTCATAATCTCTTTCTCAATCTATCTGCTCTTACTATCTCTTCTCTAATCAGTTTTTCTCCATCCATTCAACTCAGTCTTTCTGGGTTCCCCAGCTCTTATTATATTTTAATCAGCCCTGCATGGCCCCGCTGATGATGCCCAAAAGTTGCTAAGCACTGTCCAGGTAGATGGTAAACCTAGCACCTCAAAGTTGAATAGTGTCAGGCAGTTGCTAGTGATGAGAGAGTCCCAGGCAGGGTCCCAGAAGCCTAGTCTTTTTAGTGTAGTTGGACTTAGAAAAATAAAGAGGTTGCTTAGCTATCTAAGCTGTAAGCCTGCAAGGCACTAGGGTGCTAGAAGTCAGTAAAGACTTTAGCAACATAGACATTGATGGTAGTGTTCTTGTACATGTCAGGGGACTTCTCATCTCTCTCTTCTTTCACTCTTTATCCCTTCATTCTCCCTCTATTCATTTCTTTATTTCTGCTGTCACTTTTTTACTTTACTCCTTTTATTTTCTCAACACTATCTATTAGTACTATTCTCAACCTTTGAAGTGCTTTGGTTCTTTAGTTACTATTCAGACAAGTGTAGCCAATGCTTCCAGAGGCTTAGTCATCATCAGGCTAGCCTGACAATTGCTAAGCAAGTCACATGAGATGCAGTCTTGTGATGTCTGGAGCAATTTTCGAGTTTTTTACTTTTAGGTTAGGGTTAGCCATTTCTGTTGATCTGTACACCTACGGCCTAGTTACTAGTGCTTAGCTGTGCTAAGCAACTTTCTTTTAACTTCAATAACCTTTCTTTCACTTACATGTGTTTCTGGGACCCTGCCAGGACTCAACTCTCAATACTTAGCACGCCCAATGCATTCACTTATAAGTGCGCTAGGCTACTATTGACTCTGACAGTGCCTAGCAACTTTTGGGCGTCATCAACACCTCTCATCCTTGTGTTCAGCAGGTGAAGAATCCTAGAACCAGACAAGAAAGTGGGATTCTTGAAATTGCTCCACTTAGGAAGCAAAGATGTGTCGAAAGTGCTCTCTGCCTTGGAAAGGAATTCTCCTAGATGAATTTGACCCCAAAAGCACGTAGTGGCTGTGAAGTAAACACAAACATTGAAAGGTAAAGACCAATCCATGTTTGACTTCAATGCAAGTAACATGTCCAAGCTGACCAGAGGTTTTGGTGGTTGTAACGAGCATGGTGCATTAGCACCTGTATATAGAATATTTTATTTACTTTATTTTACTTTTACGTTACATTTTGTCGACTGCTTAGTGATTAGCTAAGCAGTCTTGTTCTTAGTTTCATACAGTATCAGTACCATTATTTGGTCTGATTCTATTGTCCAAACTAAGACTACAAGGCTTGTAATGCTGTTACATTTTTTTGAATCATCCAATCTTGGATTGATTGCTTTTGGTGCTCAGATCTCAGCCTGCACTTCTCAGCTCTGCTTCTTTGATCCACTCTCAACTTTACATACAGCCACATGAGGATAAAAACTACTGGACAACTCTATTAGGACAATGATGTTGAGCAACCAGATCGACAAACTAAAAGGCATGGAATGTGCTACACTAGATACAGGGCAACCCACTGCACATCAGGCAGCAGTGTATCAACTCCTGCCCAAATGGGACAAGAAGTTGGGGGAGTTGTCCCGCATGGATGGCTACGGAATGCCTGAGGAGCTATTTGTGGCCCGTATGAGGAGTATCATCCACCCAAGGGGTGGCGGGCGACGGTAAAGCAAGGAGGAACACCGCCTCTGCACTCAGGAGTAGCGACTCCAGCCCTCCTGAAGGAGGAGGATGCTCTAGCAAATGAGCTGGTGAGGCCGTCCCACCATGTACCAATGGCAGTAACATGGGCTGATTGAATAAACTATTAGTGCATGCGTAATGCTGACTTGGCGGCACAGGACAGGTTGTTGATCAACAACCAAGGAGTGGTATTCAAGGAAGAAACCGGAGTCACTCCTATTGACAACATGAGGCAACAATATTTGTTGCAACACAGTAACATTGAGCAGCAGAGGCTGCCACACTTGGACCAACACAACAAACGCAGGCCAACAGGCCCTGCAATGCCACCTTGGTGTCAAAAGCAGGAGAACAAGGGTCCCCAAAAAAGCCAGTGCTTGGCTGATCAGGAACAGGTGGCACCTGCAGTAGCAGGAGGCTTGGTGGGGTGCCAAGTGTGCCAAATGCCCAGGGCGCTAGAGGCCTGAGAGAAGACACCAGGCATGAATAAGGCGGAGCAAGAACATCAATCCACAATGTATGACCACCTCAACCAACTGGTTGATGATGCATTGGGCATCAGATTTTGCTTCCCTGAGGGAGTGAAAGCTTGCAAATGTGATGGCAAGTATATCTATATCAAGGCATATACTGGTAGGCACTGGATTGGAGAATTGGGCTGTTGATGTGTGCTACCATCTAGCAGCATGCAGCTATGGAGGCACAGATATGGACAGGGAACGAGTATTTGTTCTTATTGAATTCTTCAAAGGCAAAGCCAAGGCGTGGTACTGCCACCATATCTTGCACATCAACCAAGCGGTTGAACACTAGATGTTCAAGGACATGCTCACTGGACTGTACAACCGGTTCATAAGCCCATCGACCATGCAAGATGCATGGGAGGCCTTCCAAACAGTGTCCTATAAGGACAGCACAGGAGTCCAAGAGTTCTATAACACCCTGTTGGAGTATGCACAGAACATGGCAGTGTACTCCAATGCATACACAATCTGTGAGGCATTTGTGGATGACCTACTGGCTGAGATGAAATGATCTCTCTTTAGGGACAATAATCTGTCCCCAGAAATCAATATTGCCGAGGAGTTCCTTGTGTACACAATCCAGTACAAATAGGCCGCTCGCACTGCGAGTCACTATAAGCAATGTAGTACACGTTGTCATGCATTGACTAAAGGACCAGCAAGAATTGGCATCTTCCTGGCAAAGAAGGCAGATATGGAGCAGAATTGCAATCCACAATTTGTAGTACAGCGCCCAGAAGCACAGGTACTATGGACTAAACCTGTACCAGTGGGTGCAGGACAGGCTGGGGCTAATCCAAGACTGATAGGTCTAGCACACGTCAAAGGCCATTCAGCCTAGATATTGTGGGACTCAGGGAGTACGACCACAGGAATGATGCTGCAATTTGCACATGTGCACAATATTTGTGTGCACAAATTACAGTCCCCACTGACATTGCAGTTGGGCACAGTGGAGAGCAGGTCTATTGTCCAGTATGGAACAAATGTCAATCGGGCTACCTTGGGCTCTAATACAATGGAATACGTACATGTAGCCAATTTTGATCGCTATGATCTGATTATTGGAACACTGTTCCTTAGAAGGAACAAGGTGGTGTTAGATTTCATCAATGACATGGTCTTTGTGAATGGCATAGTGATGCCAGCTGAGAAAGTGGCCTTGGAGGATATGGAGGGCTGGCTACACTGGCAGAGGGCTACCGAGAGGCACTGCAGTGCAAATTGACTACAAGGTCACAAAATGGCAATGGTGGAGGACAAGAAGGAGGTGGAAGAACCTCATGAGAGCCTACCAGGAGACTCAGCAGCGTTGCTGATGCCAACAAAGGAGTTTGAGGCAATACAGAGTCAGGGTGAATAGTCTGGCAAGATTAAGGTACCCCACTTGTAAATGACAAGGATGATGAGGATGACAAAGAGCCTAGGAAACAGGGGGAGTGGTACCAGTTGTGGGACAAGCCTACTGTGCTGCCAGACTTCAAATGGGCGTATGACCCACAAATACCATGCAAATGGAATGAATTAGTCACCTCTATGAGGGCATACAAGTGGTATACTTATAGAGGTCCTGGGGGGGTGTTTAGGATGGCTACTAGTGAAGAGGTCTTGGCTCCATATGACATAGTCTGGGATGGGGTGACAATGTCATCTTGCTGGAGTCAGCAAAGGAGTCAATATACTCCAACGTGATTGAGAGTGAGAGATGAATTGCACTCTCCAGGAGATATATAGACAAGTGCAGGCCATGCCAAGGAAACCAAAGGAGCAAGTAGCAGGACAGAAGAGGCCAACTGGCCTAAGTGATAAGCATATACCATGCCTGCAAGAGTAGCAAAAGGAGGAGTTTGCAGATATTGTCAATGGGATGAAGGAGGAGTTACCTCCCTGGTAGGAGGTGAACCACAAGATTAATCTTGTGGATGAGAGGAGGCAGTATAAGTACCACTTGCCTCGTTGCCTGCAGGCATTGCAGGACCAACTGCAAGAGAAGACCAATAGGTATCTCAATGCACAGTGGTAAGAGGCTCGTTTGGCGGTACAGGCCACACCCTTGTTGTGTATTCTGAAGAAGGATGGGACGCTGCAGACAGCATTGGATGCACATCAGCGCAATGATAATACGTTCAAAGACGTCACACCCCTGCTAGACCAGGAGGTGATACGAGAGGATGTTGCAAAAGCAAAGTATTGATCTAAGATCAACTTGACAGATGCATATAAGCAAGTGCAAATTTGCACAACAGATGTGCATAAGACATTGTTTTTGTCTCTTATGGGAATGTTTGTGAGCAATATCATGCAGATCAGCGATTGCAACATGCCAGCTACGTTCCAGCGGCTGATGACATCCATTTTTCGGGATGTGCTGGGGAAATTTATGCATGTCTACTTAAATGATATATTCATATTCTCAGACACTATTAAGGAACATGAAGAACACCTGAGAGTGGTGTTCAAACAGTTACAAGAGCAGAAGCTCTATCTAAGTGAAAGAAGTGCAAATTATACACAGAGGAAGTAAATTGCTTGAGTCATGTCATTAATGACCAGGGTATCCACCCTGAAATGACAAAAATTGACCATATCCAGGAGTGGTGTGTGCCATGAAATTACACTGACATCCAATGGTTTGTGGGGCTAGTAAATTACATTAGCAATTTCTTGCCTGGTGTATCCGCCTATATGGGACTGTTGATGGCAATGATGCAAAATAGTGCGCCATTTCACTGGCGGCTGTTGCACCAGCGTTGCTTTGAGATGGTGAAGCAGATTTGCGCAAAGACGCCAATAATATGGCCAATTGATCCACACATCCCAGAGCCTATCTGGCTCATCTGCAATGTGTTGAAGACTGGTTGTTGATTACAACTATCCTGGAGCAAGCCCATCAAGTGGTGGGCCATTTTTGGGGCCAGCGTACGCTGGAGTACCTCTGCTGGTGGTTCTGGTGGCCAAAGATGGCCACGGATATGAGCAAGTTCTGCTCGACGTGCGTGCAATGCCAACAGTTGAAGATGTCAAACCAGAGGCCACCAGAGAAGCTGCATTCCCTGCTTATACCAACAAAGCCATGAAATTCAATAGGAATGGACTTTGTAGGTCCCTTTCCGGAATCCCATGGCTACAACTACCTTTGGGTAGTGATCTGCCATATGACCAGTATGGTAGTCAACGCTACAACTACAGCAAAAGAGCTGTCATGAGTGTATCTGCGGGACATAGCCAGGCTACATGGCCTTCCTAGCTTGATTGTGAGCAATCGGAACACAAAGTTCACCTCGCAGTGGTGGAGGGAATTTCATCAACTCATGGGAGCAAAACTGCTCATGTTGACGTTGTTCCACCCCCAGACGGACAAGCAAACCAAGTGGGCTAACCGCAGTGTGGCGCAAATACTGCACACAGTGGTGTGCCTGGACCAGAGGAATTGGGTGGACCAACTGCCCCTGACGGAGTTTGCTATAAATGCGAGTATATTGGAGACTACGAGGTATGCCCTGTTTGAGTTGAACAGTGGGTACATGCCCTTGTTCATGCACAAAGTACGCAGCAATGGTCAGGCACACAAAGGGGCAAAAGCATTTGCACAGCAGATGCTGGTCAATCTGACCAAGGCTCATGATGCAATAATTGCGGCACGGGTATTCCAGACGCACAAGGCAAATGAGTGCTGGAGGGAGGAGCCCAATATTGGCATGGAGAGTCTGGTGTTCCTCTTGACGCAGAACTTGAACTTGCCAAAGGAGCGGGCAGGTAAACTGTGCCCTAAGTGGGTGGGACCCTACCAGGTCCTGAAGGCTGAGGTGCAGACATTGAATTATGTCCTGGAGCTTCCAGTGGCGCTACAGGCTAGGAGGATTGTTCCTAGGTTTCATGTGTTGCTTTTGCAACAGTTTTAGGTGAGCAATGATACGCTTTTCCCTAACAGGGCCACTCCAGAGTCCTATGACTTTGGAGCCCCAGAGGGCCAGAAATAGTTTGTGGATGAGATTGTGGGCCACAGGTGGGCCGGCAAGAAAGGCCTGGAGCTCCAGGTGCGCTGGAGTCTGAGAGATACAACATGGGAGCCCTTGGCTCACTGCACCAAATTGGCAGGCCTGGACAGATATCTGGAGTTGAGAAAGCACGTGAGGGACATGTAATTGTGAGAAGTCACCATGACCATGAACACGTCATGTTGTGACCTTGCTGCTTTGTTGCATGTGAAGAACGTGTGATCATGAGAAGCCACCATGACTGTGAACATGTCATGTTGTGACTTTTTTGCTTTTTTTCTTCCAAGTACCTGTTGCCACTGTAGTGTGGCGTATTGCAGCTATAGCCTTGTTTGGCCAAACCATTCTACAGAACCATAGCAGCTCAGGCAGGAGGGGATTCATGAGGGGTTGCCCCAGGCCTAGACAGCAACCTCTGCATTGTAGTGGGGCTCCACCAGGGGCCCCCCAGTTTGCAACCTAGTACATTGGGCCTGAGATGGACCTGCAGAGATATCAGATGAGGCAAGTGCCTCAAGGAGTGAGAGGAGTGAGGGAGCAAGGGCCCTCCCAGGAACAGTATTACTCCCGGATAGGGACAGGGCATGGCCAGGAGGTGATGTAGGTGGACGACAAATTGTACCTGGATTACAATCTCTATGCATCGTCATACCAGGCATTGGCATCTGATCAGGAGGGGTACTATGACCCTCCAGCCCTGAGAATGCGCCAAGTGGTGCGAGGGCCACCCCCTAGGCCACCAAGGGAGACCCAGCTACTCCTGGAGGAGAGGATATCGCATGAACCTGCATAAGTAGAGGAGGATTGGGAGGATGAGCCTGTGCACCAGAGTAAAGGCAAGGGGAGGGCGGAAAAGCTGACACTGGCAGACAACCAGTACCTAGCAGAGATCCTGCAATGACTGGAGAGCACAGAACACCCAGTGTCGGCGGACACCGACTTTCTACGCAACATGGTAGTGGTCTTGGTGATGTCAGGGCTGTTGGACAATATTGACAGCCTAAAAAAGCAATGCTAGCTGGCAATGTCACAGATCAAGCGTGGGGCAAAGTGGAGGGCAGCTTTGCTAGTCATTGCTGAGGCCAAATGGCTCTGCCAAGCTGAGATGGAGAAGGAGGAGTTCTCTCCACTACTGTCTCCAATGTTTGCAGTTGTGGCAGCATCGCCACTATGACCAGCCATTGAGCGGCTGAAAGAGGGAGTGACAATGCCACATCTGCTCCAGCTCAAGGTGGTGCCGAGGAAAGAGCAAGCTATGCTCATCTGGCTGATCAAGAAGTTGATGGTTGGCGGAGAGGAGGCTAGCATGTCTTGGGACGCAACTAAGAAGGGGCAAGCGCCCCAGGCAGCAACAGCGAGAGCAGGGGGGCTCCTGCCTCCATTTACAGTGGCAAAATTAGAGCCGCAAATAACAATCCCAGCGCTGGAGCCAGCTAAAGGCTTGGCAGCGTCAATGTTTGCGCCTTTGGCGGCTGGCAATGCCAGGCCCAAACGGGGCCATTGCTGGGCAAAGGACAAGAGCAAGTTGGTGGTGTGAGCATTTCCCACAGGAGTTCTCTCAAAGGTGGGGCCGGCGACTCTGAGGTTCAGCCCAGCTGTAACAGTGGCAATCCTGCCAGCATCGCTCCCTGTGGTGCATACAGCATGAGATACATGCCACAAGCATCAACTCATGCTGGCATTTGTTGGTGGGTGGCGTTGTGATTGATGACAATGACTGGAAGGAAGACTTGCCTCAAGAGGACCTTAATCCCAAGTCAGACAAGACTCTGCACAAGAAGGGAATGTGGCTGGCCAAGAACGCAAAGATTTGCAGAAAGAAGGTGGCATGCACCAATGAGGAGAGGTCACGGGCAATGAGGCTCAACAGAGGAGTGAGCTACCATGTGCTGGACAGGTTGGGGGCTATTGTCAGCCCTGGACAGGCTGAATGGCTGAACTCGTGCTTTGTGAGTGGGCTGAGTGAGTATCTATACTGCTTGCCCTACACCAACATTGTGTTTGTGGAATCACCTATGAACAAAGCAGCGGGTTACGAGTTCAAGAGTGGCCTGCCGGCCAAGATGCCAAAGACCATGGTGTACAAGCATGTACCACAGGGATTTCTCCTCAACATGATCAAGCTCGAGCAGCTCTTTAAGTACATCATGAACAAGTTTGTTCTTTGGTGCAATTGTGTAGTGGGATTCATACTCTTCAATGCTTTCCAGCTGTTTGCCAATTTGCTGGTTGAAGAGTTGAGGGACAAGGTGATACAGGCGGTGCTGAAGGGTGACTATTATGCCTGGAGCCTCGTCCTCACCATGGATGAGTAGGACATGGTGGAGGTGGTGGATATCTTAAACCGCCTAACTAGAGTGGACGATCAGAACTGTGTGGTTCTACAGGCAATGCAAGCACCAAGCTGGGACCATCCGTTCAACCTGGAGGACCTGGCGCAGTATGCGCTGGTATATGGACAGCCCAGGCTGGACAACTCCTTCTTTGGATTGGTGGTTGATTATGCCTACTGTATCCATTGGCATACATTGCTTGGGTACGTGCTGGTTTGCGTGCTGAGCGTGGCCTGTGGGGGCAATCCTGTGATCAACCAGCAGATCTTATTGGTGATTGCATGCCCAGGGCTATATCGTGAGGCCATTGAAGCCTACAATGCTCAGATGGCTGGAGAACCGTTTCAACTGCTGACCAGGAATATGATGCAGCTGCATTGAGTCTATGTTGATGAGTACCAGGCCGTCAATTTCAGTGACGCAGATGCAATGCACGTCTTGTTGCAGAACTGGATCCCTGTGGAATGGGTGGATCATGCCTATACCTATGGTGTAGTCTACCTGGAGAACCAGTTTCATTGGCCGACTATGTTCATGGACATATTCAGTGAGGTCAATGAGGAGTGTATAGCCAGATTGGCTACGTACGGAACTCCTGAGGTGATAGATGCATGGGATGGGTAGAAGCAGGCCATGGAAGATGATCGCCTGCATATTCTACTGAAACTCTGGGAGGAGAGCACAAAGAGTATTGATACCAAAGCTCATGGTATCTACTATTGGGTGGGTAGAGACCCCAATCAGCACTACTTGAGGTATCAGAGAGTTGCTTGCTTGCTGTTGCTACAAGATAAAGCCGCTATTGTTTCTCCAATGATCTTGTGTTCAACAGCTAACGTTGTGGATTTGTCAGCAACAGTGGACTTCCCTGAGGCCACAACAAGTGAGGCTGGACCGTCTGGTAATGACGCTCAAAAGTTGCTAAGCACTGTCCTGGTAGATGGTAAACTTAGCGCCTCACAAATGAGTAGCGTCAGGTGGTTGCTAGTGTTTGAGAGAGTCCTGGGCAGGGTCCCAGAAGCCTAGTCTTTTTAGTGTGGTTTTGAACTTAGAGAAATAAACCGGTTGCTTAGCAATCTAAGCCAAAAGCCTGCAAGGCGCTAGGATGCTAGAAGTCGGCAAGGACTCTAGCGACAAAAACATTGGCAACAATGTGCCTGTATGGCACCATAAGACAAAAGTCAGTAGTCGAAGTTGGCAAGGTGAAGTCAGAAAGACTGATTCACTTAGCGACTTGGAGGACTTAGAATGCACTGAAATGTGATCTGAACCATGAAGCATACAATTAGATGATGGCTAAGACAAAATATGTACAGTATTTATAGGCGCTAGGCCGCCGTAGTAATTAAACTAAAAGGTTGCTAATCAATCAAAACAGAGCCAAGTGTGATGGCACATGAAAGTCGCCAGGCAACGTCATCTGTCAAGTCAGCAAGCTTTAACTCATCATTCCAATGGTGAAAGAGGCGAAATGCACGGGGGCCGTCGCTAAGGCCTGACATCCTCACGTGGTCCTGTCTCGTGTAAGTTGCTAAGCGTTGGATCAACTATAAGTGTTGCTAATATCTGAAACCATCATGTGGACCTGTCTTGCATAAGTTGCTAAGCATCGCTAAAATGATCTGATGTCAGATCTTTGAGAAGCACTGGATTTTGATAGGCGTCACTAAAGGCTCTGGTGTTGGTTATCACTGATCAGGGACTTGAAGAGGGCCGGGCTGGAGTCAGATGAGTAGCAGGTGATCACCAAGTCATGTGGTCACTAAGTCCCATGATCCTGTGCATCGCGTCCTGTAGCCTAAGTTCAATCCCTGCTGGCTGCAAAATATAAGTTGCTAAAAATAGTGCTGGTGCACTGAGCTCTGCCAGAGTCTTATCACTGGTCTACAACCATTGCTCATGCCATTCCCACTTCCATTGCCAGCCCCATCTGCAA
>QLOM01001282.1:0-16443 GCA_003313785.1 Termitomyces sp. MG148 | reverse complement strand
AATGGCTGGTTCAGACATTGACGTCGATGCGATGCTTCCAAATGAGGTACCTACCTTTGCTGAACATACTTTCTTGGTTGCTCGAGATCCCGTTAGTGCAGCGCATTTCTTCCACACTTACATGAGAGCTTTTGTCAATTGCTTGTTGCATTACGTGTTGGAATCCTATCCAATAGCAGCAAGACTTAGGCATGTCAAACACCTAGACAATTCGTGTGACTAAGTATATCTAGGTACAATTAGTCAGTTACTGTTGTGTGTGAGTGCGACTATGTAACGTACCCTCAGAGACGTTTTTTTTTTATCGGGTTAAAACACAGTTTTCACAAGACCAATGTGTCGCGGAGATCACGTGTTCCCACCCCCTAGAGAGCAGTTGAGACATTGAGAATCCTCAATCTCAACGTTCGCTCTCCAGGTGGGTCTTCTCAATATTTAGTTTACCCTTTCCTATCTCAATGTTCGCAGACCGCGACTTAGTGTATTATTTCTTCGCGTCTTACTGTTTTCACAATCGTTGCACTCAATACATATGAATTATCAAAATGATGGAGGACAAAGTTCCGGTCCCTCATCTCAGTGCCCGACTGCTGGACCGACTCGGGAGCCTGAAACAACCTCCACCACGCAAACCTTCTCAGGTAGAACCCACGAAAATTCCTCTAGTGGACAGGGTCCAGTCTCGCCCGAGCCTCGCAGAACGTCTCGGAGTCCGACCCCACAAGCAGCGCAATTGTCCGAATACGAGAAGCAAGTCCTTGACGAGCTTGAAAAAATCGTCGTTGCTTTCCGAGGAGGCGAACGATCCAAAGTCGACTCTATCACATGTCTCGTCGAAGAAATTAGAAAGTCAGACCTGCGCGAAAACATTGCTCGAGAGGCTCTCACTGGATACATCGGCCTGCTTGAAGCAGCCAAAAAGAAAGAGAGAATCCGAAGAAAACGAGCTACGCATTGAGAGAGAACAGAAAGGCAGAGAGAGCAGCGAGAACAGCATGACCTTGAAGGGGAGAACGCTGGATGAAGTAGGGAAAGTATTAACCTCTCCGATGAGCATGATGAAGTTCGAAGGAATGACATCGTCTTGCAACGAGACCGACTGGTCCGGAGAGCGTCCCCCAAAGCTGATGAAGGTCCCATCACCACAGATGAATCCTTGGACTCTGACGTTGAAAGCTGTGGACAGAAAACTAAGAAACGAAAAGTCAAGGACAGCGACTTCCCTTGGTACGAAGAAGAGCAAATGGCTCGAGAAAATGAAGACCCCCGATGCGTCAAGAACCGGAAACTCTTACAGTTGTACCTCGAAAATCCAACCGCAGCTAAGCGACAAGTCACCTTGTCTAGAGCCGCTCCATGCAATTTCCCCTCTACCGAGTGGGACAAGTTGTTCAGAGGAGAACTTGCAGACTTCGACTCCATCTACTCAGCTATCCACCATATCGGAGCTCCTCGGGAGAATCGAGGACGTATCGGAGACCGTGAAGTCATCCTTGGGTACAGCGATCCGGTTCGAAAGGTCGAGGATCTTGGGCAATGGACGGTCGCCGCCAATTTGTATGGAGAAGCGCTTGGTTTCGCCTGGCCGAACAGACGTGATGAATGGTCAAACCACTACCAATACATTGTCGGACTCTTTTCCGCCAAACCTGCTGCCCTGCATGCCAGCGTCATCGAGTTTGAGAAAGCCGTCCGAGCTAGAGTTGGAGCAGGTACGAGAATGTTACTCACCGACAGAAGTATGTTCGACGACTTGCGAGATGCCATCCTTGATACCGGAAGGATCAGTCACCGCAGCGCATCACGCAGGGTCGGAAACAAACCAGCCATCAATCAATCAAGTGGAGGGACATCGGGTTCTAGCCGAGCAGTCTGTAAGTGGTGGAACACAAACCTTGGATGCCTGTTCGACTCCAGCAAATGCTACTGGCGACATGTCTGTCGGAGATGTGGGGGAGATCACAGAAAGACGGAATGTCCTCAAAACATCACAAATTGACACCTTGAAAGGGAACGTGCCAAAATACCTTCGTTTCAACTACTACGATCCTTCGCAACCCCTTCCATTAACATTACGACAATGGTCTCTTTTTGCAAAACCTTTACCCTCACCTCCAAAGGAAGAACTCAAAAATTCTCGAGTTAACACGACTATTGAAAACCACAAAGACCTTTTTAAAATTGTCACTCCCATTCACGTCGAAGTTCTCCGTCGTCTCGTCACACGGCACCCAAATCAACCCTTTGTAAACTCCGTTCTCAAAGGATTGGAGGAAGGATTTTGGCCCTTTGCTGACACAAAACCTACTTCGTATCCACTAACGTGCGACATGTCCATGGGAACACCCGAAAACCTAGTTGAAGCCGATTTTTTATGAGCCCAACGAGACATAGAAGTTGAAGCAGGACGCTTCTCCCACAATTTTGGTCCACAACTTTTCGACGGCATGTACAGCTCTCCGATACACGCAGTCCCCAAACCAAAATCTTCGGACTTACGTCTTGTCACTAATCAATCGGCTGGAGTACACTCATTAAACTCTATGATTAACTACGACGACATCTCGGGTTTCCCAATGGACAACATGAAGCATTTAGGAAATTTGTTACTCTCTATTCGTCGCTCGAGCAGCAAGCCACTTGTTTTGTGGAAATCGGACGTTGCGAGTGCTTATCAACTTATCCCTATGCATCCGCACTGGCAAGTGAAACAAGTTGTAACGATTGACGACGCCCGCCATGTCGACCGATGTAACTGTTTTGGGGGTCGAGCGTCTCTAAACTGCTGGGGGTCCGTCAATAGCCTAGTCACCTGGTCCGCGCAGGACTCGTACAAGGTGACGGATCCACTCTGTTTTAACGACGACTCATATGGTGTCAACAATGCAGAAGACAAGCTCTTTTACAAACCTTACAATCAATGGATGCCGAGGAGTCAAGCGAACCTTCTTCGACTTTGGGATGACCTCGGGATACCGCACAAAGAAAAGAAGCAAGTTTCTGGCTGCCCCCTCACTATAATCGGAATCTCCGTAGATGCAAACAACATGACGATGACCCTGCCAACAGACGCCAAACAAGACCTCGTGAATGAAATACGTCGTTTCGCAGCTTACAACAAAAAGAAGTCGACTCACCACTCAAAACGAGACTGGCAACGCTTGGCTGGATGGATAAATTGGGGATTGAATGTATTTCCTTTGCTACGTCCGTGCCTTTCTAATGTCTATGCCAAACTTAACACAGTACCCGACAACCCTAACGCAAAAATCTGGTGCAACACTAGTATTTGTGCTGATCTGATCTGGGGTGCTAAACATCTTGAGAGCTGTTCGGGTACACTACTGCTAAATGCGCAAGCTTGGGAAGCCAATGACGCTGATGTCCTGATTGAGTGTGACGCATGTCCTTCTGGCTTGGCTTTTTGGTACCCGAATTCTCTACAGGGACACTTCTGCCCTGTAAGCTCAGATACGCCATCTGAACTTATCTTCTTCTTAGAAGCCTTGACCGTCGTGTGCGCTTTGCATCATGCAGACGCGGATGCGCAAGCTCCCAAGAAGATTGTAATCTACACAGACAATAGCAACACAGTGGATATATTCAATTCTTTACACGCCCAACCGTTATACAATCCCTTACTAAAATTTGCCGTCGACATCCTCATTGGAAAAGAGCACCGTCTAAAAGTCCTGCACATAGCCGGAGCAAAAAACATTATTGCAGACCTGATTTTGAGACGTAAATTCGAAGATGCTAGGTTACTTCACCCCACACTCACCATATTTGATTTTCTACCCCCTCAAGATCTGCTGGGGGCAATAGAGAAATGATCACTCTGACTGTAAAATCCAAGCAACCACATCGTGTTGCTTGGTCGAGAGAGCGCCTCATTTGAGAACGCTCTATTGCGCTCGGCTATGGTATTAGCGACTCTACATTTCAATCTTACGGATCAGCTCTCAATTCTTATCTCAACTTTATTAAAATTCACCATCTAGACACAAATCCAACTGCTGACACTCTCTCCTTATACGTCACATACATGTCCCACCATATCGACCCAAAATCAATCTCTGTCTATCTCTCTGGTATCTGTAACCAGTTGGAAATTTACTTTCCATCTGTGCGAGACGAGCGTAACTCACCTCTTGTGAAGAAGACGCTAGCCGGTTCAAAGAAGCGCTTTGGATCCCCTACAAACCGAAAACATGCTCTGACCCGAAACGATATCGTCCGCGTCATTGACTCTTATGGCTCGAAAGCGTCTCACGACGACCTCCTCTTTATAGCAATACTGACAACTGGCTTCCACGGACTACTTTGCCTTGGCGAAATGGTGGACAGCGACGACATCACTTTGCGAGATTACAGAAAGACAGCCACTGCGCAATCAGTCAAGATCGAGAATGACCATTTCTCATTCCTTCTGCCGACTCACAAAGCTGATGCCTTTTTTGAAGGCAACCTAATCTATATCCAAAAAACAAAGCATGTGTCTGACCCAAGAAGACACTTCATACGTTACTGGAATAGCCGCCTTTCCAAGTTCCACCTACGTTGTGAACTGTGGCTCAAGGAAGATGGGTCAATCCCCACTCGTTCTTTCTTCCTACGTTGATTGTGCTCCTTTTTCGACGCTCACATAGCTGGTCAATCTTTGCGCGCAGGCGGAGCTACATTCCTCGCAGAAATGGGCGCACCCCCGGCAATAATACAGGCAGCAGGACGATGGTCCTCTGAGGCCTTCCAGCGTTACATCCGAAAACACCCTATCGTCTTACACGCCCTTGCGCTAAGCAGACGAGTGGAGACATGGGACTGGTGACCTAGTTTCTAGTTTGTCCTCGTGGACACACTCTTGGTGTATCTAACACTGATATGTTGCCACGAAGCAATGATTTCCTTCCTTGGTCTTCAATCCGCCATTGCACATGCAGCTGGAATTCTGAAGACTAGTTCCATGGTCTGATTTTGGACTAAACTGTATGTATAATGACAGATAATTTAATCGCTACGCTCAACGTCGCCGACGTTTATAGGGGGTAGCCGCACTCTGTCTGTCACATACAATAAACACGGGACCGGCTCTCCGAGCTCTCCCTTTTTGACCCGGTACACACTTTATCCCTCTCTTCCTCGACGTCAGTTAACTCATTGGGAAAAAAAATTCATTTTTGTGACTGAGGCACTATGCGCCTACGGTACTCTACAAGAGCCACGTGATTCTCCACGAACTTGATTTCACTTAATTCACGATACTAACACGCTGTAGTTTTCTACCAGCCCTAATGCATACGGGCGTACCCCAGGACAAACACGCATGCCTTCAAACCCAACCTCACCAGCCATGTCTCTGAATGGCACATTCTCTCCTACCTCTTCCATCTTCAACCGGGCTCCCTCCCAACCGCACTCACGTGCACAATCTCATTCTCAATCCAATTTCAGGAGCTTCACCGATGACAACGATGACATCATTGATGCGACCCCGTTATGTGACTACCACGGGCGGCGCAACGACGTGTTCCTCAATCTCTTTGCTCCCTATGCTTTGAGCAGGCGACTCAGATTCGGATGACAAGGAATCGTCGCTGGGACTCGTTGTGGATCGCACAGTGACAAGCTTGACGGCGTCTATGGAGCCCATAGACCGGTTGGATGCTTTCACAGGGCGAATGAGGATCTGAGCAGGAAGCTTAATGATGCGGAACAGACGCTCCAGAATAAGCTTTTGGAACACAAGTCGGAGCTTGAGGAGATGCAGATCCAGTTGGCGGAGATGAGGACTGAGTTGTCTGGATGCAATGAAGAGGGAAGAGAAGGAGCTGAGATCCAAAGATGTGGCTTCATGTTTCTTTCTTGATCTCTCTATCCTTGTTTTGCGGAGCACATGTTGGCTAACCTTATATTAGAGGCAAAACATGACACAGATCGCTCAGTTGGAGCTCGAGATCACAAAATGAGAAGAGGCACGGGTGATTGAATGGTGTATTTAAACACATGACGCACGCACCTGTCCAGCACTTTTTGTGTTTGTACTGTGTGGCATATGTCAAGCGGATGTGTTCTGAACTTATATCGCGAGTATCCTCCAGGTGGTTGTTTGGGTATTTCTTGCTGAACATCTCGCCAATGGTATGTCGGTTCGCGATAGGGGATGCCCTTGGGGTTCTAGAATGACACCTTCGGCCTCCTCTTCGAGGGTAACGAAAGCGCACACTTACGCTTTCCTGGATTACTCCTCAACTGTCATCTCATGGCTGGACCTATGAGCACGTTCTTCCTTCTTCATTTACCCACTCTTCAAGCTTTGCGCGCCTTGGACTGTGCTTGCAGACTTGGGCTCGGAGCGGAAGATGTGCGACGTGCGGAGGGAGACGAGGTTGTTGCTGATTGGCGGCGGCAGGGACCGTCGCGCCTGAGCTGATGGAGAGGGTTTGGAACGCCATGAAGAGGGGTGGTCGGGGAGGGATGTTGGCAATGTGCAGAAGGGGGTGGGGACAGGGTGGCGGTGGAAGAGAAGTGGAGAGGGCAAGGCACATGTGGAGCGTGATAAGCAGGTGAAGGGGTGCGTTAGAGGAAATGATTGCGGTGGCGGGACTCGAAGGCCTGCGCTAGGAGTAAAGGCGGAGTGTCAATGCGACTTGGACGGGAACTTCGACTTGCATGTAGTCTCATGCGGACATGGAATCAACGTGAGATGTGTTTGTGAAGATACCTGATGCTTTGCACCATATGTTCACTTTTTCCCTTGGTCATCGAGTAATATCCATTGTTTTCTTTTACCGTTTTTTTTTTTGTGCTTCAGACTGTAAGCCTGCAACTTACAGCAGTTCAAATATCCTTGTCATGGAACTGTATATATAGAGCCAGGTGTCTGAATCATACAGTTGATTCAGATATGTGCCTTGTATAAGCTGTAATGGTTGCTGTGGTCTGGTTCCACTGGCCCTTCTGAATCAACTGGGTCAAGCGTTCAACCCCAGGTTGTGGCAAAAACTCCTGGTGGGTCAAGTCTGCAGAGAATCACTCAATTCAAACCCTTGGGTTCAAGTGCACATGTATCTCTCCTTGCATGTCAAATCACGTTCTCCAGTCACTTGTCATGCTTTGCAAAAAGCTGACACAATGGGGGAGTGTAAGCCTGCAGCTTACAACAGTTCAAATATCCTTGTCATGGAACTGTATATATAGAGCCAGGTGTCTGAATCATACAGTTGATTCAGATATGTGCCTTTTATAAGCTGTAACAGTTGCTGTGGTCTGGTTCTACTGGCCCTCTTACACAGACAAGGGTTGAGGTGTTCAGTGCATATTGGACAGTGGTGTGTGGGTTTATCAATGAGGTATCTGCTGCTTCAAGAAGTAGCAGTCAAAGGTATGACTCTACCATCTTCTCTTCTCTTCATCCCATATGCCCCTTCCTTCCTTCTATTTCTTACACTCCTTCCATATTCTAACTTGGACATCAATACACTGATGGGTACACACAGAGCCCTATCCCATGCACAAACAACAAGCAACCAAGTCAACCCTGCTATCTGGGCAACACTAGAAAACTCTGACATTGTCAAGGATCTTGAGCACTCATTGACAAGACCAGACTCCAAGTGAGATTATCAATCAATCAATACCACTGAAGTTCTCATAGACTGGCCATTGCAGTGAACAGGAAGACTTAGCTTTCTTTATGTTGTATGACAATGGGATGAGCTTGGAAGAGAGAGAGAAGATGAATTCATTCAGGTTCCCATCATATCCATCTCTGTCTCCATTTCCAGTGGATGCAAATGCAGGAGTGAAATGCGACAATGATTTGTGGAGGGATATATTGGATTCATTGTTTGTGCCAGAGTTGAATGTGTATGGTAGTGGCCATGACACACATGGAATGGTTGTTGTGTTGGCATTGACAGCAAGGATGGTGAGCGGGACATGAGTGTTGTGCCAGTGTACATCTTTGGGTAAGCTATCTGTGCAGTTTGAAAGGTCCACATTGTAGTGATTGAAGTTGTAGATCTAAAGACAATGGCGATGGTATCAGGAGTAATGGTGAAATGATGGAGCTGTCATAATGATACAGAATTTTGGGCTAGTCTCCAAAGACTTTGAAAAAGAGTGGACTGAAATAAACCTAGAACAAGATTAGATTGTGGTGTCTAACAATAGTGTTTGCCACCTCTGGTCTGTCACATGTTTCTTTGCACTTCTCTTGTCATTTTTCAGACTTGCAATCAGACAGCTGGCACAGACATTTGTAGAGAGACACAGTCTCATGTACATTGACCACTGAAAATAGCCCATGTATCAGGGCAATTGTCAATGCAAGGTAGATGAACTACAAGAGGGTTAAAAATGCAAAAATAACAGAGAACATACAATACACACTGAGATGCATATGTAGCCTTGAGCAAAGATATAACAAATAACACTTGCCTGAAAACCATGGAGTGGTACTGTGCCTTTTGGTGCAAAAGTGACCACAAGGTAAATTGCCTGTAAGACAAGTTATTGTTCATTACAAATATAGAACTATTCTTGATTCCAAACTTGGAGAGCAACATAAACAGCTCCAGCATCTACTAAGAGGTATAGAATATGCTGTAATCTGAATGATTGACACTGGTGGCGATCTATGTGTGTGCATAAAAAATTCATGTGTGACCTGAGATTGATTTTCATTCAGCAATTTATGTTCAGGGGATATGAGGGCATACCATAGCATCCATCCAATGCAGAATGTTGCAACAAGATTGGTCACAAGCGATAATAGTACAGCCACAAATTGTTGAGATGAAATTGCCATACTATTGAACATCATATTATCAATTAAGAGGATATGCGTTGATAGATAGGCAATCGTGTAAACTGTTGAGGTATCAACTTAGACAAAATATCAGACAAGACAGTCATAGGGCTGCATATCAAAAGTGGTGAGCCAGAGTCCTACCAAAATACACTTTGCCCAGTGCTTTTTTTTTCAAATATAACCCATGCATGCCAGATAATAAAAGCATCATTCATGATTGGCTAGACTATTACATTTGTCATCACAGAATATTGTCTGGAAATGAAAACTCACAGGGATGCATTCAAGCCAGATTTGAAATCTCATAGATATGTCAGTGATACTCTTAAGGGCCATGGATATTATGCCCATGGTGATTAATAGATCCTCATGTACCTCTGCCATTCAAAATACCAAATGTATTGTAAATGCAGCAATCCCTAGGCAAATAGTTGCCAATTGCAATATGGAATGCCATATTTGACTCTGATGCCTGAAATGTTTGTGAATCCAAAAGGTACTCATGAAACTTGTATCCATGCCTAGCAGAAGAGTAGACAACTGTGGCTGAAATTGGTATTAGTACACCTGTAGAGCATTTAACATTTGGCAAAGACTGATGTAGCATTGCACAGAATAGAATCCTTTGGTATTAAGAACGGATGTTATATACAAGGATGATATCGAGCTGGAGTTCAAGCAAATAAATTTCATATGTATTATTACTATATTGTGGTTACGTACCTGGAGTTCAAGCAAATAAGTTACTCGAACTCCAAGTTAATAGGGGTTTTTATATGACAATATTCTCTGATGTAATATGGTGCATCATGCATATATGACAACATAAATTCATAACATATAACTAAAGATCTGCTCACATATGAATAATATAAGTACGTCGCAATGATGAAGCTATGACACATAGACCACAGAGTCATACGCCAATTTCTTCAACACTCCCACTTGGTGTTGCTTGAGGTTGTTTAATTCCCAATTTAAGGCGGAATAGCTCAAAAGCTTCTTGAAGGAGGGCCTTAGTAAATATGTTGGCCATCATGTTCTTCGTCAACACATAATTCAATTTAATAGTTCCATGATTGATGTGTTCACAAATAAAATGGTAGCGGATATTGATATGTTTGGCGTGAGAGTGAGTGACCAGATTATTAGAAAGGGCTATGCTTCCAGAACTGTCCGTATGTATGATGGTGGCTTTAGTTTGATGAAAGTTTAGGTCTGAGAGTAAACTTCAAAGCCATATAGCTTCATGAGTGGCATTGGAAGAGGCAATATACTCGGCCTCAACCGTTGACGTGGCGACAATGCTTTGCTTCTTGGAGGACCACAAAATCGTACTTCTGTTGAGATTAAAACACCATCCGCTGATGGACTTTCGATCATATTGATCCTGAGCCCAGCTGGCATCACTCCAGCCAACCAGAGATACTCCATTACTCAAGTTTCCGCCCAATTCAAGCACTAGATCTTTAGTTCCCTTGAGATAACAAAGAATTCGTTTGCAGGCGGCTAGATGAGGCAGGCCTGGATTACCAGCAAACTGAGCCACAAGCCCTACAGCAAATTGAATATTGGGTCGTGTCTGGGTCACATATAACAGAGAACCAACAAGGGACAAATAATTAATTCCCTTGGATTTTGTTTCGTATTCAATAAAATCATTTTGAGTTGATGGCGACTGATGGGATGACAGGTTATGATTTGTCACGATAGGAGTAGAAACTTGTCCACAATTGGTCATATTGAATTGTTCCAAAATGGAATCAATGTAAGATGACTGATTCAAATGGATGACGCGTTTGGTTCTGTCTTGGGAGACCTGCAATCCCAATATATATCAGATCTCTCCAAGATCTGTTATATCAAAGTTGTTGGATAGATTCTTCTTGAATGAGATTATGCAATTGATGTCTTTGCTGGCGACCACCATGTTGTCTACATAGATTAAGACCATAAGTTTGATCTCGCCAAGGGAACAATAAACGTATAAGCAGTCATTGGATTGCAATGGAGTAAAACCCAGATTTATTAATACGTCATGAAGTTGTTGTTTCCATTTTCTGCTGGCTTGTTTAAGCCTGTATATAGCCTTCAATAATCTCCAGTATTTCCTTTTGCCAATACCAGTAGGTGCCTTCATGTAGATTTCTTTGTTCAAGTTTCCCTCCAAATAAGCACCAATTACATCCACTTGATGTACATCAAGATCCAAGGTGGTGGCAAGTGTGAGGAAAACTTGTAAAGTTGTGAATTTAACTACTGAAGAAAACGTTTCATCAAAATCAATGCCTGGAACTTGAGAGAAACCTTGAGCTACAATTCGAGCTTTAAACTTAATGTGTTTCCCATTTCCATCTAATTTCTCTTTCAAAACGACTTTGCTTCCAATCGCTTGTTTTCTTATGAGTAGTTCATCAATTTCCTTGAATACGTTTTTGTCAAGCAGCTGCCAATACTTGGAATCAATGGCATGCTGCCATTCTTCTGCATGGGACAATTCCATGGCTTTGATGTAAGATGGTCCAGATACCGTGATAAATGCCACATGACTTGGATCTTTCTCATTTTCTTCCTGTTGATATCGTATGGGAATGCATCGTTTGCGTGTGGATGGATTGCATTTAGGTAAGTCATCCCATTTCTTGGCTTTCTTCGGTGCAGGAGGAGCAACTGGAGGGGATGAAATTTGAATAGGAGTTGATGGTCGAGGAGAAGAGGGGTACTGAAGGTCTTCAATACTTCCAGGAGACATACTGCAATATTCTTCCGAGGAATCAAGTTTCTCAAGAGTATCCTCAACTTCTGCTTCTGAAGAGGGAGAAGGAATAACCACAGATCGAGGTGAGTCGGTAGGGAGGTAAATAACCGTATTGATTAAATTGTCAATTTCAGCAGTGGAGGATTGTGACAATCCTGCTTCGATGCATGCTAGTTCACTGGGTGTGTTGTCCTCATGGAAATTGACGTCCCTCAAAGTAATTAATTTTCCATTTTCCAGATCTTCGAGTCTGTATCCCTTGGTCTCTTCAGACCACCATCCCAGCATTCAAACTCTGACTGCTCAAGATTCAAGTTTACCTTTTTGAACTTCTTTGGGAATATATGCCCAACCAAGAGAACCAAAGATTCGTAGATGGGATAAATCCGGCTTCTTCTTGTCATCATGATATTTGGAATGGATTTTCCCATTGAGGGCTGAGGTAGGCGTTATAGTCCTAATATGGACGGCATACATAAATGCTTCTCCCCAATAGCATAAGTCTATTTTCGCATTGTGGAGCATACTCCAAGTCATTTTCATGATTATGGCTATCATTTATTCCACTATCCCATTTTGTTGAGGTCGATAGGGGTTAGTGGTTTTGTGTTTGAAGCCATTTAACGAGCAGAATTTGTTCATAGCGGAATTTACAAATTCTGTGCCGTTATCAGTACAAATGATTTTCACAAGTCTGTCACCTTGTCTTTCAATTTGTGCCACTATATCTCGTACATTGTTGCTGACGTCTTCCTTGGACTTAAGGAGTCTTCCAATCGGTAGACGGCAACTTGCTTTGATGATAATTAGTGCATACAAATATCCATCCCATGTCGGCACACTCATGGGTCCAGTTAGATCCATGACAAGCAATTCGTTTCGCTTGTACTTGGTGTCACTAGAATCCAGAATAGGTGATTGAATGGCCTTTCCTTGAGCACAACCGCTGCATAGACAATCAAATTCGCATAGCAATTTAATGTTTATGCCTGTTACTAGATTGTGGTCAATCATAGTTTTGATGGTACGAGGATTAATATGTCCCAATCGTCTATGCCAAAGTCTCATAGTTGGTTCACTAGCAATGAATGCTAGCTGTCCATCACGTTCCCCAAGACACATAGTCTCAATTTGGTACAACGTTCCCATGGAACCGATGAGGTTAGCCTGTAGGAATTCTCAATCGTTCCACATCAGAGCAATGCCAAAAGGTAAGCCTTTGATTGTGGCACCAGCACGTTGTAGTTTACCCAGACTAATTAGATTTCCCAGAGTAGGAATATGGAGAACATCGCTTAGATTTACGTCGTTGGTTCCATCTAGAAGATTTGTTCAGAAAGCAATAGTTCCAACACCAGTGACGGGTAATTGATGCAGTCCTCCAACGGACACGTGCTGCGATTAAATCGGTTGATATTGAATAAAATGGTAGCAATCAGCTACCATGTGGCAAGAGGCAGCGCTGTCAAGTAACAAACCAGAGGGCATATCATCATAAGTGGCCATCAAGACTTTACCAACTTCGCGACTTTTAGTAATGGAGTCATTTACCACCAAATTAGCATTGCCGATACCTCTAGTCTTTTTAGGCTTCGGACATTTTGGACTCCAGTGCCCCTTTTCTCCACAATTGTGGCAGATATCGTCGGGCTTAGGTTCGCATTTGCCTTTGATTTTGTTCTTGACTGATTTTGCGATTCCTTTGCTCCCACTGGATTCATTCACTTCTTGGTTATGAATCCCATACCTTTTATATTGGCACTATCTTTGTGGACTGAACGCTCATGGACAAGTAATAACTCAGTGGTGACATTGTCCAGCGTAAGTTCGGTGCCTCAATAGAGCAAATTCTGTTTAACTACCTCCCAGGTGGGGGTGCACGGTAATGAAAGCAGTATCGCATTAATGATGGTGATATTGTCAATTTTATGATTGGCCTCAAGGAAACGTCGGCAAATATTAAGGTAAAAACCTATATGATCCAACATTGAGGTATGTTCATCCCATTTCTTTGCATAAAGCTGCTGATAGTAATAATGGATGTTCACCCCGCTTTGCTGCTTGACGTAGTTTTGTCGAAGATGTTCCCATACTTTGACCGAGCTCGTAAGGCCTATAATGGAGTCATGCTGCATATATTCAATCGCGTTGCGTATCAGACCCATAGCGGCATCATTTCTGTTAAGCCATCGTTCATATTTGTCACAGGCCTGTTCCCAAGTTAAATATTCTTTAGATTGCAAAACTTCTAATAATTCTTGACCCTCCTTTGGAATAGTGACGATGGTCAATCCTCAATTGGGCAAGTAGAAGTCATCAAGTCAGGATACTTGCTGGGTGGTTTAGGTGGGCACAGTTCGCGACCAGAGACTACACCCCATAAGGCTTTAGCCTAAAATACAGCCTTCATATTGTCAGACCAGACATGGTAATTTGTGCCGTTAAACTTTGTGAACTATAAGGTATCTGAAGTTATATCATTGACATTGGGGCCCATAATCTGACGTAGCATTGCGCAGAATAGAACCCTTTGGTATTAAGAACGGACGTTATATACAAGGATGGTATCGAGCTGGAGTTCAAGCAAATAAGTTTCATATGTATTATTACTATATCGTGGTTACGTACCTGGAGTTCAAGCAAATAAGTTACTCGAACTTAAAGATTTACTCACATATGAATAATATAAGTAGGTCGCAATGACAAAGCTATGACGCATAGACCGCAGAGTCATATGCCGATTTCCTCAACAAAGATACTGATAGGTTTGGTGCACCATAACAAAAACAGACAGTGACAATCACTACAAAGTCATGACTGAGAAAAAATTCTGCTAGCCTGACTTCAAGCTTGGACTGTTTTGCAAGTGTCATGGGTCCAGATACTCCACAGGTGAAAACTTGAGTCAAGATGGCAAAGTGATGAATGAAGAGCTAATCTTCAGTCCAGCGTACTTGAAATGTAGTTGAAATGGAGTAGTTGGGTGGCTTTACTATATAAAAATGCCCCCAAGCAAGATATAGGCTAGATATAGTGCTGGATCAACATTGAGCGAACACATCAAGGGATGATTATGAGTTGTGATCCCCCACTGTTACTGGTGGACAGAGCATAATCAAACACACCCCTTGGAATTATTGCATATAGCCACATGTGAGATAGATATGATTACCCCCTTTTTCCCCTACCAACCTTGTGCATCTTGGATGTTAGAACCGAATTTAGCACCAGAGACACACACAGACAAGTGACTTGTGATTCACCCGGGAGGGCTGGAAATGAAGGCCAGTTAGAAATTTAAAGTACAGTGACTGGATGAGGACTCAGCAGGCCGCAGACAAGACAGGAACTTTGTATATATGCCAAAAGTGGCAAATATCTAGTTTCTCACAGACCTGGAGAACAATTACCATACATATGTGGGGGATTGAGATAGATCTGGTGAGAGTGAGAACATATTAACAGCACAGCCATTGCTGGCACTGGAAAGTATTTCCATTGGAAAAAGTACAAAAGAAACCTGTTATACCACTTCTATGTGGTGTTTACCCAAGAAATATGTAAGCATTTTTTCACCAAAATATTTAGAAAAATGTTTACCTTTTTCTCAACTGTTTTACAAGGAAAAATGTTGCCTTTTGCCACTGTTTTTCTGCTGCCTTTTCACACTTTTTCCCTAAAAACAAGCACTATTTCTAGGAAAAAGATGGGAAAAAGATAGTATTTTTTGTTGGAAAAAAGTTGGGAAAAAGGTGAAAATTTTTCTAACTATTTTGTTGGGAAAATATATTTCTTGGGGAAAAACAACATGGAAGTGGTATAACAGGTTTCTTTTGTTTTCCAATGGAAATACTTTTCAGTGTCAGCAGTGAGCTTGGCCTTTCAAGTCCGAAAGCACGGGATTTAATAATGGCCGTGGAGGCCGTAAATGATGTTTGATACTGCAGAGCAACGAGGATGATAACTCTCTTGACTATGTACAGGTTGTTGCAGAGGTTTTTAAATAAATTGTTTCCCTTGTGAATTCCGTGTCGAGCAGTTGCCAACACCCTTGTTTAGAAGTAAGAATTGGTCACGCATACGATACCAGTTAAAATACACATATATTGACACCGTAACCACGAGATCACTTTTCAAGGATATAAGAGGCCATAGAAGCAATCGCCGAACAGGATAATCAATGAAACAACAAAAATTCCTTTCACTTGAAAACGATTTCCCGCAAAATCGCGTGAACTGGCTATCATGGAGAGTTGGGTGAATCGCAATGTTTGATGACCAGTGCCTTCAAAAACAACATTGAATTGTTTCTTTTGGAACACGAAGTTGGAGAAAGGGAGAGAAGATTGGCGCGTACAGCTCACAAGAGATCTCGTCGGTACCGGGCACGAGTGTGCATCAAGAGAATATGGCAACACTCTGAAATCAATTATCTCCATCACCCACAGTTAAGCCCAGAGTCAGTTCTCGACGATCAGTCAATGAATTGCAACCCGGCGGTATGTCCGTGTCAATAACTATCGTAGGTACGGGTCTTGACGGACTTGAATTCAGACCCAGTCCATCATTTGTGATAAAGACATTCTGGGACATTGCTCCCAATGTTGGTTTCTACATTATTTTTGAGGGGTGCCTGGAGTCATTCGACTCCGAAAAAGACTCGAGACCGAGAGTTCGTCATGTTCATGTCCAAGAGAGTACCAGTAGTCAATGGTTGTTGAATCGAGGTTGTCTTGTGCACCGTCAATGTCTTTCGAACACCTGTCTAGGTTGTTCAATACAGATTGGGAAATGAACGAACTTGAAGAAGGTGGGACCAGGCATGAATATTGAATGTTTGTTGATAATTATTTGCCCAGTTGGACATTGTTCG
>QLOM01001280.1:0-53931 GCA_003313785.1 Termitomyces sp. MG148 | reverse complement strand
GGGTCACGTAGCTTGTCAATTATTGTTAGTCATACTCCTTTACATACTAGGGCCTGATTAGTAAACAGTATTAGTAATAGCATAGCCACCAATGTAGTATATATAGGCAGCCTGTGGGATAGAATATCCCCAGGCTGAACAATAGCAGTGTTCTTCTTGCCTATCTACTGAACCAACCGTAAGCTTATCTAGCGCCATCAAACCCTCTGTTAGCCTTGCTTGCCTCTTGCCTGACTCTTGCCCGCCTCTGTGCTTGCTTGACTCCCGCTTGCTCCTTGCATTGCTGACTCTGTGGAAGGAGTTCTGCAGATGTCAAGCATTCCCCTTACAGTACCCAAAACCATTGTCTCGATTTGATAGAGAGTGCTGTGTTTGCCAATCAGATTAGCACACATGAACTCATGATTGCTCCAGGATAAGCTGATACCATATTTTAGGCCATTAATAGCTGCTCTAGCCTGTTGCAGAGACCCTAGGCTTATCAAATTTGCACCAAGGGTGGGAACATGCAATACATCGTGGAGAGAGACATTGTTTGTTCCACTAGGAAGGAAGATAGGTTCTGAACGCAATAGTGCCCTTGCCTTTAACAGGTAAGGAGTTAATGCCACTCATGGAGATATGCTGTTCATCAACACCATAGTACTCGACAAAGTAAAATTGGTTGGTTACCATGTGGCACAATGCAGCACTATCTAGAAGTAAGCCACCAGGCATTCCATTATAGGTTGCCATCAATACTTTTCTGACTTTGCAAGTATCATTGCTAGATGTCAGGTTCCGCTGACCCAGGGGCTCAGCAATTCTGGGCGAGGCCTTACTAAGTGGACTCGAACAGTTACAGACATGCCGGGACCTAGAGGGGACCGAGGAAAGGCGCCGGGGCAAAGGAGCGTGTGCCGGGGACTTAGGTGAACTGGACAAAGCGTCCCAGGGTTGGCACGAGCAAGGGGCGAGCGCCGAGTGTGAGGTTTCTATTGAAGGGGGTTCCGGTTAGACGGCGCAAAGGATGGCATGCCGGTGGCGGAATATCCGGGGAAATCAAGGACTGATAGACGAATAGACAATTTAGAGTTTGACAGGTGTAGAGCCGGCTCAGGTGGAGCAGGGAATGTGGACCAAACAAGATAAGAGACTGGAAATATGAGAGGAGAAAGGGAAGAAGAGACTTGAGGCAGAGACAGAGATAGAGAGAGAGAAATGGAGAGAAGAAAGAGATAGATCAGAGGAAGTAGATAGGACAGACGAGTATGAGACGCAAGAATAGAGGCGAGTACGAGACAAGTTAAGAGAGGAGAGCGAGGCTGGAAACCGGAGATACGAGGCTGAGGCAAAATGGACAAGTTAAGCAATATCAAGACTACTGTGCTAGTTGTTGTGGCAAGGCTTATATACCAACTACGTGTTTGAAGGGTCTGGGGGTTTCAGTTATGGGATCGTAAGCATTCCCCGGAGTTCCAGTGGTGTTCCGGAGGACACAGGAGGACAAGGGGAACTCGCGGGTGTCAGGTGGTAGTGGCGCCGCTGCTCTGGGAGTTGCAGTGGCACTGCACAAGGGAGGACATGGCATGACAAGAGAACGCGGCAAGGCATGATGTGGGAATTGATGCGTTGCAATGTCTGATGCGTGGGCTGATTGCACAGGGTGATGCATGATGCTTGGCATGATGCGTCGGAAGATGCAGGCCATGCATGATGCATGGCATGATGCGTCGGAAGATGCGGGCCATGCATGATGCATGGCATGATGCGTCGGAAGATGCGGGCCATGCATGATGTGTTGAATAATGCGTGATGATGCCTGAAGCGCCGGGAGATGCATGGGTTGCTGTGTTGTTGCGCCAGGATCTCCGGTGATGTCCAGGAACGTCCAGGTTTGTCGGTGATGTCCGGGGAAAGCGCCAGGGTTGGCCTAGGTATGATGTGATGGCCATGTTGGGTAATTGTGGAGTTTGTCCTGGGGTTGGGGTCGTGCGAGAGGTGTTTGGAGAGTATGTGGGGTGGTCTGGGCCTGGGACTCAGGCCCGGGGTTGGGTCGTGATACTAGATGTAGCAATAGATATATTTGCATTGCTGTTACCTGTGGGTTTCCTTGGCTTGGGACACTTAGGTCGCCAGTGACCTTTTTTGCCATAGTTGTGACATACATCATCAGGCTTAGGTTCATGCTTCAGCTTTAATTTTTTCTTTGTTCCCTTAGCTGATACTTTGCTCCCACTTGAATTAGGTTCTCCTTTTGAGACAAATGCAAGTGTTTTGTGAGCAGTGTTGTCCTCAAGAGATAATCTGTCGTGGACAGACAAGAGTTCTGTCGTGACAATTTCAAGGGTAAGAGAATTGCCATGAAACAATAAATTCTGTTTGGTGATCTCCCAAGTAGGCATGCAAGGCAACGATAGAAGAATCACGTTTAGGATAGTGTGATCATTGACCTTGTGACCAGATTCGATAAAACAGCAACGGATGCCCATGTAAAACCCCAAATGATCAGTCAAGGGTGAGTTGCTGTCCCATTTTTTTGCATAGAGCTGTTGGTAATAATAGTGCACATTTATGCCGCTCTGTTGGTCAATGTAATTTTTGCTCATATGGTCCCAGATTTCCTTGGAACTTTCAAGATCGACTATAGATTCACGTTGGGTGTATTTGACAGCATTTCAAATCAATCCTGTGGCAGAGTCATCTTTGTTCAGCCAGTGCTCGTGTTTATCATGAGCGGATTGCCAAGTAGCAAACTCCTTAGACTGTAGGACTTCCATTAAGTCCTTGCCCTCTTTAGGAATTAATGCAGATGGTTTGTCCTCTTTGGGGCTTTTAGTTGTCATAAGGTCTTGATATACAGTTGGTGGTTTAGGAGGGCAAGGTTCGTGGCCGGATACAACACCCCAAAGCGCCTTAGACTGTAAGGCCGCTTTCATGTTGTCAGCCCAAACGTGGTAATTGGTGCCGTTAAACTTGGGAAACTGTAAGGTTTCAGAAGTATTATCATTTGCGACACCGGGGCCCATAACCTGACACAACATATTGATATATTTGCAGTGGTTTGACAATTCAATGTACTGAAGTCAAGGAGATCAAAAGATGCATATATTGGATGTAAATTAGTTCGTACCTGAAGTCAAGGAGATCAAAAGATACCCTGACTCCAATGAGAGTACGTTATTTTAAACTAAACTAGTGATAAGACACGTCGCGTGGAGCCAAATTGAATAGATATGTGTCTCTGTGGCGCGTAGCCGAGACTTTTGGAACTTTGTAGAAACAATAAAGTGGCATAAACAAATCACGTACTGTAGCCGAGTCAAGAGTCAATTTCCTCAACACATGGGAAACTCTTTGGATATGAACACTTTTAACAGAACTCGGATACTCAATCAATAAACCAACACTCCTGATTACTGATAACTGTTAGAACCTAAAATCCCTATAGCTTAGACTGACGAGTACAAGTTAGATCCTCAGTTCAATAGGCAATTGACTGGTATATAACTACCTGACGAGTACAAGTTAGATCTATCAGATAGTTATGTTAATACGTTGTAATGTTGTAATATAGCACTGGCTTACCCTCAGTTCAATAGGCAATTGACTGAGGGTTCACGTCCTGTGCGACTGGTATTTATACGATGGATACAATGGCGTAGTGATGCAAAATGTAGGGTTTGTTGAACTAATCAGAGGGACTCCAATTAGTGTAGACAACTAAACTTTACTTTCGCGAGTTTTGTAGGGCTATGACACAGAAACTAACACTTGTAATGAAATTGAAATGGTTTTGGTAGGTTTAGTTTATTATTATAATGAACCCAAGTAGTCCACACAATAAAAGGTCTCTAAAAAGATACCAAAAAGCAACCCTAATGAAGTCCACTAAATGATAGGCCTAAGCAGTCACACTCTCTGGGGACCCTGAGCCACACAAATGGTTTATCCACTAGATTAATAAAGTTAAGCTTGAATTTGAGCGAACTCAGTTCACACAAAGGTAGGCTAGAAGCTTTATTAAAGCTGGTCTGAAGTACTGTACTTGATTAGCCTAAGCAGTCCACTCCCTGAGGACCCCGAGCTGCACAGGTAGTTCCTTGCCCTGGCCCCCCATTTCTTCTCCTATTTATATCCTTCTGTTTGCGCACGGACCAGGCGTGATTGACACGTCCCTAGGCCTCCCATTGGTCTGGGTATGGGTCAAGATTGAGCCATCCAGAGTAATTCAGTAAATTTTACTGAATTGAGAAGTTTTTATTCTGGGTGCCGGTTTTAGGCTAGTTCCGGCCTCCGGTTCCGTCGTTCCGGCATCCAAGACCCGCAGAGGGTCCTTTCGTCGTGTCCGCACGGTTCCAGGGATTCCGGGGGTACCCAGGGGATTGGGATAGCACCATTATTGAGTGCTGTAGACTCCGGGAAGTAAAGTCACGAAGGTTTGATGGAATTAATGATCCGATCACAGATTGTGATCCGGGATCTTGATTGATTCTATTGGTTCTTTATTTAGAAGTGATTTCGGTAATTGGATCTTGATCCAAGATTAGATAGCCTATCTTTAGCCTAATCTAATCATGATCTGAGATCCAACTAATCTTATCGAATCAATCTGATAATCTGTCTGGATCGCTCCGTGATTGGAACAATTGATGGCCTGCCGAGTGCCGCGTGCTATTTTCATTGCCGGATCACTCTGTGATTAGCACAGCCACTCCTTGGTCATCATTCCCATCAACATCTAACTCTGGCTCATCACTGATTGATTGATGGAAGCCCTCGGCTATCATTTCCCATCAATACATTGTCGACTTTCAAAGATATGTTTATATCTCCACCATCTGTGCTCCGATTTGGATGTTTGGACCAGTTTTGGGATCGTCAGGACGCGCGAAACACTATGGTACATATAGCCTACAGTTTTCGGCTATGGAGCATGCTTGCTTACAGGTTTTGGCAGTTTTATGCATGTTTATCTTTTTCCTTTGTACCTTAGCTAGACATAATAAACTCTTTATGTCTTTTCCGTCACGGTGGGCCGCCATATCAGTAGACAATGGTTGATTCTAGTCAGGGTCAAAGGTAATTCAGACAATGTAAGGGTGATAATGTGAAGAGCAGAGAGGTGACAATGACGTCGATAAGTTGACGGTGCATTTAGATATGATGCGGGATCCCAACACTCCTCCTCACCAGAAACTTTGGCATATGTTGTCTCCTCCTCGCATGGATCATGGGTTAAGGTGTTCTACTGGAGGCCGAGTAATGAACGTAGTCACGTGAATAGGGGAGCGGCGAGGGCCTTTGTGAAGAGGTCCGCTACGTTGTATTTTGTGTTGACATAGCGTATACAGATCTCGCCGGCCTGTACTCGTTCGCGCAGGAAATGGTACTTGATGTCGACATGCTTCACGCAGGCATGCAGGGTGGGATCTTCTGAGAGGTTAATGGCGGCGTTGTTGTCGCATAAAATAGGGGTGGCCTGATTAGTCGTGTCGTAGCTGATTCCCTTGAGTAGAGCACGTAGCCAGATACATTCTTGGGCGCTCTCAAAGGCGGCCATATACTCAGCTTCGCAGGATGATGCTGCAACGGTTTTCTGCTTGCGTGCCGCCCATGATACCACGCCGGAACCCAGGCTCCATGCGTAGCCACCAATGCTGCGTCGTGTGTCCAAGCAGTTGGCCCAGTCTGAATCCGTAAAGCCGGTTAGATTGATTGGCTCGCCCATTCCACCAAGGACGAGTCTGAGGTCCCGTGTACCCTTCAGGTAGCAGACAAGTCGGGTAGCTGCTCTCCAGTGGACGGCGGTATAGGAATCGACGTACTGGGTGAGCTGTTGTACAGCGTAGGCTATATCAGGTCGGGTGGATATGGCGACATAGAGGAGGCAGCCAACAAGCAATCAGTAGGGGGTTTTTGTGAGAATATCTATTTCGTCCTGGGAGAGGGATGATCTGTCGATCCTCCGGAGCTTAAGCCCGGGTTCCATAGGAAGAGATAGTGGTGCGGCGTTGGACTGACCGAACTGACTGATTATTTTATTGATCAGAGCCGTTTGTGAGAGCTTTACCAGTTGCCTGTCGCGGTCCCACTCGATCGCAATGCCAACGACGAATTTGGGAAGGCCGAGGTCTGATATGGTCTAAACAGACCATAGTTGATTTTTGAATCGCTTGTTTTCAGCTCTGCTGCTCGCAATGGAGAGGAAATCGTCGACGTGCACTGCAGCTATCACGGTGCCTGTGTCAGTCCTTCGGTAATATACGCACGATTCGCAGGACAGGCGTGTGAACCCCCATAAGACCATGTTGTTGTTAAGGGTGTGATTCCAGATGCGGCCCACTTGTTTCATGCCATAGAGTCCTCGTCGTAAGCGCCATACCCAGTTCTCTTTACCTGCCTCTTCGAACCCCTCAGGTTGCATCATGTATTGCACCTCATCCTCGGGAAGCAGGCCATAGAGAAATGCTGTTTTGATGTCAATCTGTGTCGCGTCCCAACCTTGTACTGCTGCTAAGTGTAGGAGTATCTGCCATGATTCCATGCGCGCAGTTGGGGAGGTAGTTCTGGTGTAGTCTCAACCATAAACTTGTTCATATCCCTTAAAGACTAGTCTGACTTTGAAGCAAGTTGCCTTGCCATTTTTGTCTCGCTTGATCTTGAAGACTGGTCGTCCTCTTCGAACTTTTTGGCCGGTAGGTACTTGATCCCGGGGAATGAGCTCGTAGACGCCCATTTCTTTGAGTGAGTGAAGCTCTTTGCGATATCCGGCTTCCCATTCTTTCGAGTACGGCGAGGATAATGCTTCCTTCCATGTGTGGGGTTCGTCCCCCAGGTCGATAGAGATTGGGTTGTCCAGGGATTTGGCAACGGCCAGCAAGTGTTCTATGTCGTCTATCGAGGCGATGTTGGCGATGTCGGGCAGCTCTTTGTCGGTGTCCGTGTCGTCTCCTCCTGTCCCCGTATTGTCGGGTGGTTGTGGGTCCTGGTTGTTGTTCCGTCGGTTGGCTTGGGCTGCACATAGTCAATCGCCAGCGGCCTTGGATTCTTGGATTGCTTGTTCGAGGCGGGTTACCGGGGCGTTGTCGGGGTCGGCACGTGCTGTGGGGATGTGAATTTGGGTTGAACGACATGGTAAGACAGGTTCAAGCGCAATGTCTGGTTCAGGATCTGGAGCCTGGGTAGGCAAAGGTGGTGGGGTGGGTGTTATATTGTCATCGTCGTCATTTGTGATGAATGGTGTCCCTGCAGATCCTTCCTTGATCTCTACGATTGACGTCGGTTCAGGTGTGCTTGTGAGTGCTGTTGTTGTGGGTGTAGGTGTCTTGATCGGCATGGGAGTGCGATCTGTGTTGTGACGCTCGATGAATTGCACGTGGTATGATTCAAGGATCCTGTTGCCTCTTGGGTCGTAGCATCTGTAGGCTTTGGAGTTTTGCGCGTAGCCTATGAGTATGCATTCGATTCCGCGTGCGTTAATCTTTGAATTATGTTGGTTCTGGATAAGCACGAATGCACGGCACCCAATTTCACGCATGTAAGAGTACTCTGGTGTGCGTCCATACCATAGTTCGAAGGGAGTCTTGCCGTTCAGAGACTTCGTTGCTGTCTTAGCATGTAAGTGTGTAGCTGTTAGATAGAATTCGTCCCAGAGTGATTCTGGGCACTTAGCGGCAAGTCTCATTGTTTTGGCCTTGCCTTGAAGGGTTCTGTGCATACGCTCGACGCGACCCATGTATTGCGATGTATACGGTGCCGCAAATTCGCGCCTTGTTCCTGTCAATGCAATCCATGCTTCCATTTGATGGCTTTTGAGTTCGCTATCGTGGCCTGTGCGGTAGATTCCCACCTTTTGGCCGGTTTCGCGTTCACGAGTCTTTTCCCATGCCTGAAGAGCAACGAATGCGTCAGATTTTGACTTAAGGGGGATTGACCATGGCATGTTTGAGAAATCATCGACGATATCCATTGTATATTTGTTCCCGGTGCGTGATTGTACACTCATTGGTCCAGCTAGATCTATCCATACTATCTGTAGCCTCTCAGTCGCCCTGTGCCCCTCCTTCCGCACCTTGCAAACCGGTGTTTTAGTCTGCTTGCCAATGATACAGACGTCACATTTGGATTGCGCAAGGAGGGGGGCAGAGGGCGTACCTGGGAGCATGCCCGCTCGGGCCATGGTTGCTACAACCTGATAGTTGGCATGACCGAGACGCCAGTGCCAGGTGTTGAGATGGACTGGAGTATGTGTGGCATTTAACGCATGCTCACTGAGTGCAGATTGGAGCTCCAGTGTGTACAGGCGTTTTCCTGGGATGAGGGGACCGGCAGCAAGAAGAGTACCACTGCCTTCGTCAAGGATCGTGACCCCAGTCCTACTGAATGTGATTGTGGCGCGCATGCCTATGGTCAAAGCAGAGATCGATATCAGGCGTACGGTCGAGTTAGGGATGTAGAGGGCATCTTCAAGGTAGATCTCGGTCTGGTTCTGAACCTGCAGTCGGATTTGACCTATGCCTACAGCCTGTATGGAGGTACCTCCAACGCCTTTGACAGCTCGCGGTGTGATGGCGCGGAGTGTGACAAAGTCCAATGGATAGGGAGAGATGTGTACCATGGCGCCGGAGTCCATGTAGAAGGGTTTTTCGGTAAGTGAGACGATGCGAGTATTACTGGTAGGATTGGAAGGAGTGACTGCCGTGGTTGCATAGATGGTTTCATATCCAGGGATGGCTGGGATCGTGTGTGTGTCCCAGTTAATGCTCGCTCTAGGCTCGTTGTCAGGGTTGCTTTCATCGTCCATTGCCATGAATCCTCCGTATTCAAAATAGTCGGTTGTCAGGTTTTGTCTCAAGCTGTATTTTTTGCAAGTGCGTAATGTCAACAATATATGCTTGGCCGTCTAGTCCCTTGACCACGATTCTGTTTTTGACGGTGTTATTGCCAGATGGTGTGGTGGTTTTTGTGCTCTTGTTTCCTCCTCCTCGCGCAGCTAGGCGCGCTGCCTTCGATTCTTCAATTGTTTTGCCAGCCATTCCACCACCGGGTTTGATGCACCATTCCTTGGTATGTCCCCGGCAGGATGATCCTCGAGCAAGGCAGACAGTACAACAGAGGAAGTTGGGTCCATGATTGTGTGCATTGTTCCTTGCATCACGGGTGACAAGGGCAGTGTCTGTCCGGGCAAGGGTGGCGAGGCTGTCACTGGAGAGATTCGAAAGACTTGTTGTTAATGCAGTTGAGTAAAGCGATGCATTTGAGAAGGTCCTTGTCAATGATCCCAATAGCAAATGCCCAGTCAATTAGGTCGCAGACCTTCCGGGCGGTAGCATCGATGGGCTCAGCGATAGGCGCATAAGTGGACAGTGCCTCTCGAATAAGGGCCACCTGCTTCACAGGTCCTTCGCGATGCGCTCGAGCCTTCAGGGCGTCATAACATTCCTTAGCCGTCCCATCCGTCTCGAGCCCCTCCTGCTCAGCCTCTGAGACGGCTGCACGGATGATGCCAATAATTAGATCGTTATTTGAAAGCCAGTTGCTGTGCGCGTTGGGTTCAGTGATTGGATCGGGACTGGTGATGAGTCGGTTAGGGTATCTTTTGGAGGTAAAAATGTAGCGGTCCAGGCCGCTCTGTTGGAGGAAGATCTCGAGCTTTGTTGACCATTTCATGAACTCGCCAGTTGCGCGATCAAAGAGTGGTTCCGTAGAGGGCCAGTGAGCGTTCAATTTGGCTAACCTAACCCGCGGATATGTGGTATCAGTGTTTGGTGTGACCATGGGAGCAGCGGGGGGGGAATTGGTGTTCATGAATCTAGTATCGAGAGCAGAACAAGGGAGCACGGGCACGACAAAGACGCGTTAATCGGAGATGTGATCGGTACCTGACGGGTCCGAGATTTTTGCCAAGAGAAGTGATATGTGAAGGGACTCGAGGGTGATCGAGAAGAGGTTCTGTTTGACGAGTGTATTTTACGAGTGTAGTACACGGTCAGCAATGGCCCATAACCTGTTAGAACCTAAAATCCCTATAGCTTAGACTGACGAGTACAAGTTAGATCCTCAGTTCAATAGGCAATTGACTGGTATATAACTACCTGACGAGTACAAGTTAGATCTATCAGATAGTTATGTTAATACGTCGTAATGTTGTAATATAGCACTGGCTTACCCTCAGTTCAATAGGCAATTGACTGAGGGTTCACGTCCTGTGCGACTGGTATTTATACGATGGATACAATGGCGTAGACAATGGTTGATTCTAGTCAGGGTCGAAGGTAATTCAGACAATGTAAGGGTGATAATGTGAAGAGCAGAGAGGTGACAATGACGTCGATAAGTTGACGGTGCATTTAGATATGATGCGGGATCCCAACAATAACAAATCGGCGATCTTGTTCGCCAGTAACCAAGTTTTTCATGCTTGCAAACATATAGATATTTGACATCATTTCATACGCAAATGGTTGGCTTCAAACAAAGTTATAATCCTCTGCTGCGCATCCAAGTCTAACTGCACCGATATATTTATCAAACCGTTACCGTGCCCAGATTTTGAAAACAAAGTGAAACTTCTTGGGATGACTTTGGCTTGAAGGGGAGAGTTGGAGAAAGTACTAGCAATCCGAAGTCTGTATAATCGGCACCTGCAATCGTATGTTCCATGCCTTACTTTTCATCTTGGAAGACATCCCAGTAATACGTAACATATTGTATAAAACTTCCTCTTGTATGACAAAATCAAATAATGTTTTTCATCTAATCATTCAACTCTTTCGATAAGGGTGTCGGCCTCGTCTCTCGTATCCCACTCAATATGCTCTACTTGAGCACTGGTCTCTGCAGTTTGAGAACTCTCAGCATGTTGAGTCATTTAGGATAGAGTTCGATGACGAGGTAATGAGTGTATATGCGCAAAAAGAACGGTACGACTTCATGAATTTGGTTCCTGGTATCAAATATTGAACTGGTAAGCTGGTTGGTGTTTGCGAACGTGCTGCATTCAGCTTACTGCGAAAACAAACGTCGCTAGATAAGATGTCCCCTCGAATAGCGAGTCTGTTACAATTCTGCAGTGAACCAACTCACAGCTTATTGAAAAGAGAGGAAAGGTCATACATTCGAAGAGTAGTGAAAGACAGCGAAACAATCACTACTCTGCAAAGGTCATGAAAACTGAGAAAAAATCCGCGATAGCGCGACTGGGCGCTCACCTGAGCCACAATGGTGGTGGTAGGAGTGCAAGACCGTTGCTCGGAAGAAGCATGCAAGACCGTTGCATGAAAAAGAAAAAAATTGAGACCTCAGACCTACTTTTCTTGATCCAGTATCCGCCAGGCCCTTGGTCGTGCCTGATGGACAAGTGAGTGGGCTGCATGCTCCTTACCCCTGGAACCCGCCTTTACGTCGAGAAAAAGATCACACCGCAAAAGTTTTTGGGTACCAAAAATACAGCAGTGAAAGGGTGGTAGGACCGAATTGACAAGTAGACCTCGGAACTGTGACGAACATGTAGTCAAATTGTTATAGCGTATAGTCAGCGATCGAGAAGTATGTATCGCTCAATTCTCTAGTAGCACATCTGTAATATTGGTTGCCAATGCTCTCCACCTTTCCAACACAAAATCACGAAATGGATCGTGTGCTCTTGTCTTGATCAAGATACGGCTCACAACGGTTTCCCTCCATCGATCGACATGGCCGAGGCAATCCTCATGGACATACAATTCCATCACTTGCAAGTTTTGTGTGCTGTCCATGACTGTTTTCGCATCATTCTTCCATAAATCATCAACACAAGGTTCTTTATACACGACAAGGTCCACAGTATGCAATGCAGGAAGCCAATCAAGGGCTGGGACGGGAGTGAAACAGTGTGTAGATATCCAAAGGTATCTTAGCCTTGGGAAAATAATTCCGGAGTTGGCCATGTAAACAAGTACCTCTCTATTGGTCATAAGACTTTGTAGTGTGTGCGCAGAGGGGAAGATCAGAGGGGTTACGTCCGGCGCTTGAAGGGGTCTGCGTCTTACAAAGAAGGCTAGATGCTCCAGTGCAGTGCATTTTTCCAGGACTAGTCTTGCGGAGTGGTATAGTACATTAGACTGGAAAGTAACACTGCGGACATGGGTGGCGAAGAATTCTGTAGGACGTCGATGGAGAGTGGACTCAAACAGTTGTAAGGTGGCAACTTCAGCAGGACGCGGCCAGGGGAGATGCGTCTGCACTGGGTAGAAGTGAAGTTTCTCGTAAATGACTCTTTCGACACATTTTTGAACGCGCTTCGAAACAACGGTCAACCTGGGAGCATATTTGGGATGCATACGCGCTGCATACTTGAAAATCTGGTCTTCGATCTCGGGAGGTAAGTCGGGTAGCATTTTCAACCTTTTTGTGGATTTAGTATGCCGGTCTGATAGATCATAGAGCTGGCTCACACGCAGTGTAATGAACCTCCCTTCAAGCCAAGATGGGTTGATTTAAGTGAATGTTTATTTGGACAATCAATTCTCGGCTAATGATCCGCGCTTGTCCGCCGGGTATGATCTACATAACCAGTTGCAGTTGCAAACGTGGTGGAAGATCGCTAGAGACTACGAAGCAAGGCGGACGGCGTGAGGAGCACCATACAACGTCAAGAGATTGAAGGCTGCAAACAGACATAATGAGATAGGAAGAGAATTATTCAGAGACGACTCGAGTTCTTTTTTTTTTGTTTCGAAATCTGGATTTTAGTCACGTGATTGGTGAAATATCGGTTTTTGCATTTTTACGCGTATTCTACCTATGTTCCTTCCTAATTTTTTTCTTCTCCCAGCCCCAAACTCAAAACTGACCCCAGCCCTGACAGGCCGCCTCCAAGTGCTCTGCACTGTAGGTCACTCCCGCCTGATGACACAAGTTGAATGTTTCCTTTTACAATATAAGCATCTAAAGTTTCTCGTAACAACTTTCGACCTGCCTCAGGGACTTGCTGCGCGATCGATGATTCGTGGACTTCAAAGGGACTTCCACCTCGACGCGTGAGGTACATACTACTGGTCACTAAACAGACCAATAGTGTGTTTGGATGATGTCCAATCTATGTACGTATCAGGAAGGAGCAGGCGCACCATTAACCATTACTGTGAGGGATGGCTGTTGATTCTGGTGTATGAACTTTGGTTGGATACCTAATATTTCTGCTCCCTTTTCGTCCTGTTATCTGATGGGGAACAGTCGGTCCCTCGTGATTTTCTACTATACTCAGCATCGAGTTTGACAGTTCGACCCTTGTGATATGTCACTACCTTGCATTTTTTCCATCAGAGATAGAGAGGAACTAATGTTTGAATAGGCAATCCATGTTTTCTCGTCAGGCGCACTCTCTATCCATTTAACTCCAGGACATATTGTAGCGGTTTCATGACCATGTGACCGATAAGCCCTATGTTTTATTTTATTTACATCACTTACCTTGACAACCGCTTACCGACCGTTATATACCAGAACTTGTTGAGTAGTTAGGTAGTTTTTTCGCAATCGAGGACTTACAACAGTTCACACCGCGAGACTCTAATCCGTGTGCCGTGACACTGTCCATATCTGGCAGCCTCACGTCACATATTTTGAACTTCTAAAGTCTTAGGAAACCCTAACTACTTCGAAAAGCTCGCCTCTAGGGAATCGGACGGTCTGATCAACCAAAAGACTACCATTGACGGTGAGCACCCAGTTACTATGCAAAGTAACCAGAATCCGTTATCTAGATACCCGCAACGGACTCGAAACCTGACGGCTAAGGCGACTGGCCAAGGGACGAGAGTCGGAAGCAATGTTCGCGATGCTGGCACTGCCGGATCGCAGGCCCGAGCCACCCAGGGTGCTGAAGGAGGACTTCGCAACCTTCAAGACATGGGTAGGCCAGGCTATTCCTCGAAAGAGAGCCCGGAGCTTGCAGAGCCCGGAGATCCTTCTGAAAAGGATGAATCGGTCACTTCGAGTGACGAGGATGTGGCAGAGAGCCGTCCTACTAGGGAACCATCGGACCTGACAGAGTTGTCAGCCAGCAACCGAGATAGCGAGCAGCCCGGGGCTGCGACGGCGGATCCACCTCGTCGACGGGCGAGGGTGGAAGATGACGTGGAAGACGTCGAGGCCAGGGGTCTGTCGAGAGAACAGACTCAGGCAGTAAATACGGCTAGAAATACACTCACTAACGCGGAACAGGAGCGTATCACCCGTAGATATAATAATATATCTGTTCCCATCACTGATGCCGCCGCCCGCGAGCAGGAGCAGCCTCTCGAGGGGGGATCGAAATCCAAAGGTAAAACAGTGGACCCACGTAATTGGGGTGGGGTCCAACTGACAGGGGAAGAGATGGACCCCGAGATACAAGGAGAGATCTTGAGTAGCTATCGACCTCAAGTCAGTGTCGAGGCCAATCAGGAGGAGGTCGATCAACCAGGCCTTGAGCACCACGACGTCGAACAGACCGAATGGGACGAGGGAAATGTCGATGAGCCTGAGGCACTGTTGGAAGGTGATGAGATTGTCAGTCGTAAGGAACGTCGCCAGACAAAGCGCATGGTGACAGCTCTCTTGAGAGCTTCGCATGAGATTGAAGAGAGAGAAAGAGATCGTGCTGAAAGGAAGGGTCGAGAATACGTTGCCCCCCAGGAATTCGTACAAAATAAGAATAACCTGGTGGATCAGTTGGGAGAGGAGGATCTCGAGAAACGCCGCAAAAGGAGATCTAAGTCCCGATCCAAGAAAAAGAAGACATCACGTACTGAAGCGATGAAGCCAGTGGCGCAGATAGCAGACGAAAGCGCGCTGGGACATGCCTTCCGACGCCTTCGGGGGATGAATGAATCAGACCTTGAGGACATGAGCTCTAGCGCAAGTTCGGATGATAGTAGCGATGGAACATACCACGAAGACTCCGAATCGGATGACAGCTCGTCTGATTCTTCGGACAGCTCGTCTTCGCGAGGTCGCAGGCGTCAAAAGGATAGAAAAACCCGTAGAAGGGGGCATAAATCCCAAAATTCTCGCAAACGTCGTAAGTCGAGACAATCCAGCAGTAGCAATGATCGTATAAGACCAAACCCTCCATCGACCTATGATGGTACTGCTGATGTACAGCAATTCCTACAATTCATGTCGAATTGTTCATTGTATTTGAAGCACGGCCGCGTGAGCAAACGCCGTCAAGTCTTAATAATATCCCAGTTTCTTAAGGGCCGTGCATGGAGATTCTACGTGCGTGAGGTTTCCTTAGACCCTGAGAGATGGGGAATAGACAAATTCTTCACGGGCTTGTTCAACGACTGTTTCCCTGTAAACTTCCGCAATCAGCAGCGGAACAGACTTAGTAATTATCATCAGGGGAAACAATCAGTTCGAGATTATGTATCAGGACTAGAGGAATTGTTCACAATCGTAGGGTACACTAATAACCGAGAAAAGATCGTCAAACTCTTTAATGGCTTCAGACCTTCAATGAGGAAGGAGTTATATAAAAAGGGACTCACCCCCGAAACCTCCAAATGGAGTCGGATACTGGAAGAGGCTGAATTTATAGAACGATCAGAATTGGTGGAGGTGGAAGACAGTCCCAATGTGGAGGGACGTCACCACAAATCCCACCGACATCATCATGAAGATAGACACCGGAATAGAGACCACCGGAATCATGATAAGAATAGTAGGCCAAGTCACCCTGGAAGTTCGGGTCAGCACAGGGACTTGTCGAGGCACCACGGGAAGAAGACTAACACTACCCCTAACTTCTCATCGGTGAAAAGAAAGTTCCACCGAGACTCCGGACCCAATGAGGCATCAGGATCCAATCAGCCTAGAGGTGAAAATCGTAAGCTGAACAAGGAAGAAATGGAGGAATACCGAGCCGGAAACAAGTGCTTTAAGTGTGGAGGCACAGGACACTTCGCACGTAATTGCTTCCGGAACAAGACCGCCAGATTGAGCAATGGTAAACCGCCAGGTATTCAATCCAACAGTGTTCGACTTGATCTGCAGGAGATAGATCGACAACGGGAAGAAGCCCTGGGGGACACGACACAAGGTCTGTCAGTAGGAATGATCGGAATAAATAATGAATTGACAGAAGAGACTGACCTGGAGTATACCTCGGGAGAAGAGTCGGCTTGGGACGTAATCAGTTTTATCTTCACAGAAGATGATGGATACGAGGGCGATGAGTCGTCGTCTAATGAGGGCGTTGCGGACCCCCGATTGATGTCGCCAGAGGAGGACTCTGATAGTGACACCATACCTGATTTACAGTCGGTATCGGATTCGGATGAGTCTACAACCTCAGGAAGTGAGGGAGAAGACATACTGAGGCCCTCTGACTCAGGATTGAGAGATCCTGAGGGAAGTGAAACCTGGTCAGATGACGGGTGGGACCCCGATGCGACTGAGGAATGGGAGGAAGTCATTACGAGACCTCCAGAGGACTTCGGTCGGGATGTGTACGCTGTCAAGGTCCCAAACGGGGAGGTTAAGTTAGATCTTCTGTGGAAAGAAGAGTTAGCTCGGGGAAGACCTGATCGGATAGGAAGTGCACATGCACGCAAGTTGGAATACCTGCTGGAGATGCGGCAACCATATCCAGGTGATCCCGCAAATTGCTTACAATATCAAGGTCGTCGGTTTGTGTCGTATGACATTAGTGAGGACGAGGTATGTCTGATGGACATAGTTCAGGACTTTGATACAACTCTGCCAAAGAGTTTAATCAAAGATAGAAACTTTAAGCCGTCAGTGTGGTATGCACACCAGTGTCAGACAATGACCGACATCCCTCTCACAAGACGAGACTGGTATGATGTAGGCCTTGCAGCAAACATCTGGTCTTGGAATGCTGAGAAGGTGTTAGAGCTCGGGGCTCCATACCCCCAGGATGGAAACTTACAAAGACCGCAACGAGGAAAGCGGTTCAAGGTGCACCAGATTGATGAATACAGTTTCGAGATCGTGGATCAAAAACTTGAGTTCCGGACCATTGTGCCGGAGCAGTATTTAATAAACCCTTTATTCAATATCGTTCAGTGGTATGAAAAGAGGTTAGATGAAAAGATCACTCAGCTTCGGGATGTGTTCTTCCGGGAGGAGACTGAGAACCTGGAATTGGACAGGTTGGAACAAGGTTTTCCAGACCTTGAGAGTGAGGACATGGCCGAACTGCTGAGAATAATGAGTGCAAGAGATAACTTGCGACTCGAGTCTACACCTACCTTGTTGAGGGTGTTAGAACTCAATGGCCAGCAGGTTGAGGCTGGTACATTCCCCGCGTTGTCACGCAACAATGTTAGACGTAAAGAGGTGACACGGAATATACCTAAACCGTTAGTCATAGTTGTGAAACTGAATGGGCACCCTATCCGAGCACTTGTCGACTCGGGTTCATTGGGGGACTTCATCTCAACGACTGTGGTGGAACAATTGGAATTGAAAAAACAAGAACTAACCCAAGCCATACCAGTATTATTGGCTGTCCAAGGCTCAAGGTCCAAAGTAAACTACGGAGTGACTGCTGAAATTGAATATCAGCAAATTAAAGGCCCTCGTTACTTTGATGTCATGAACCTACATGGGTATGACATGATTCTGGGGACTCCTTGGATATACCAACACAAGGTTGCAATTGGACTTAATCCACCACGTGTGATAGTTGGTAGTAGCACGGCAGTACCAATAAAGGAAGGCCTGGGTGTATCTCAACTGTCCTCGAGAGCAATGGAACAAATGGAAGAGAACCTTGAGCAAGTACGGGAGGAATTGAGGCGCTATGCCAAGCCAATATGTAAATCAGCAGCTGAAACTCCTTTACCTCCCCTTCGAGCTATCAACCACGAGATCCCTTTGATCGATGAGAGTGCAATATACCCGTGGCGTCCATCTAGGTGCCCTGAAGCGTTGAGACCTTTGTGGGATGAGAAAAGGACGGCTTACATTAACTCAGGCCGGTGGGAAGTCACGGCCAGTGGTAATGCAGTCCCAATGATGTTCTTGAAGAAGCCAACCTGGAGAGCCTGTCAGGCTGCGCAGCGTGATTGATCTTCGTGCTAGGAATGCAAATACTTGTAAGATGTCATCCCCACTGCCAGACATTGATGGAATCTTGCAACGAGCTGCAAAAGCTAAATATAGGTTGATTATTGACGGTCAGGACGCATACGAACAAATCAGAATTAAGCCAGAGCACGTACACAGAACTACGGTGACCATCCCTGATGGAAACATGGTGAGCCATGTCATCCAACAAGGAGATTGCAACGCGCCAGCCACATACCAGGCATTGATGAATCACTTGTTCGCGGCCTACATCAGCCGATTTCTGGACGTGTATCTGGATGATATAATAATATATTCTAATTCACTGGCCGAACATGTTGAACACGTCAAAATTGTGCTAGATATTTTGAAACAAGAGAAACTGTACCTGAGTGAGAGAAAACTCCAGTTTCTCTGTGCCGAGATGAAAGTTCTTGGGCGAATAATCGATGATCAGGGGATCCAGATGGACCCCGATAAAGTAGACGCTCTGTCAAAATGGAAAGTACCTACAAATCGTGATCTATTGAGAGGCTTCTTAGGAGCAGCCGGATACTTAGCGGATGACATCGACAGGGTGAGAATCCCGATGGGAGTTCTACACAACCTCACAGGAGATACGGTGCCATATCAATGGGATTATACGCATCAACGTGCGTTTGAAGACATTAAGCGCCTCGCAGTACAATGCCGGGATCATCACCGAAAGCCTCTTCAGTACAAAGCAGGAGCAGCACCAATAAACGTAGTGACCGACGGATGCACAACTGGAATTGCAGGAGTTGTCAGTCAAGGACAAGATTGGAAAACGGCCGACGTAGCTGCATTCTTTTCGGCTAAGTTGACTCCAACGCAACAAAATTATCCAGTACATGAAATCAAGATGCTTGCTGGCGTTGAGACGATGCTTAGATATCGAGATCTCCTACAAGGAGTTAAGTTTAAATGGTATACAGATCACAAAGGGCTGGTCCACTTACTAGGACAGAAGAATCTGTCAGGGCGCCAAGCTCGTTGGATGGAAAAGATTTCCGAATTTGATTTTGAGGTCGTGTACGTCCCAGGGACAGAAAACATCCTTTTGGATGCACTCTCATGCCTGTACTCGAGTGATCAAGCAGGAACTGTGAGGTCACGAAGTGAATATACATACCATGATGTAATCAATAATGATTACTTGGGGGAACACTTGATCTCGATGCCGGTCCTTGTCGGAATGGAGGGCAAGAGCGAAAATGTAAGACAGAATGGCATAGATCGGACAGATACAGTTGCTACACCAGAAATCGAGGTTGCTGGTGTGTTCCGAGAAAGAAGGAATGAAGCTGAACCCGCAGAAACAAGGAGGCCAGAGACTGCACGAGAATTTGCAGCTTGAATGTCACATCACTTTGTCCTCAGAGGCCCTCGAGAACAAAGGGAGGGCGGGTCAGGTACAGATACAGGTACAATAACAGACAACGTACAAGAAAGATTGTTCATTAGAATCCCAGCTCGGAGGAAAGACGGTCAGAGAGGCACCAAAGACACTAACGTCTTGGAGCAAGAAAATGATCAGCATTTAGCAGAGCGATCGGAAGCAATACAAGAGCAGATCAAAGCATTGCCACCTATAACTATTGAAGAGTTATTACGAGGCAGCAAGCAACCGATCGACCTGTTAGATACAATAAGAAACAGGTACAATGAAGATGAGTTCTTCAGAAAGATCCTGGAAGAACCAAAGGCCTATAAGAACTTTGAATGTGAAGATGGATTAATTTACCTTTGGATGACAGCCGAAAAGCTGCTTTGCATCCCGTCAATCATTGTAAATGGCCAAAGCGTGAGGGAGATAGTAATCTCAGAGGGACATTCTCTGTTAGCACACTTGGGACAGAGGAAAACGTACACTTACCTGCGTGAGTTAGTCTGGTGGAAGACTATGGAGAAGGACATAAGAACTTACTGCGAAACATGTGCCACGTGTATGCGTAGTAAACCGAACAACCAGCGTCCTTATGGGCTTCTCAATCCCCTCAAGATACCTACCCAACCTTGGGAAGTAATTGGAATTGATTTCCTGGGACCGTTGCCTGAATCTAACGACAGAGATGGCACTTATGATGCAATAACTGTGATAATTGATCTATTAACCGGGATGGTACATGTTGTGCCCAGCCGAACAGACTACACAGCGCGAGACGTCGCAGAACTAGTGTTTAGTGAAGTCTACAAGCACCATGGATTGCCAAGAGCAATTGTTAGCGATAGGGACTCATACTTTACAAGTACCTTTTGGACTCACCTTCACACGTTGATCGGAACACAACTTAGAATGTCTTCCGCATATCATCCTGAATCTGATGGATTGACTGAACGCGCTAATCGGACTATCACGCAGATGATCCGTCAATGTATTGGACCTACCCAGAAGGATTGGGTGGCCAAGTTACCTGCTGTGGAGTTTGCAATAAACTCAGCAAGATCTGAGACTACGGGATACTCACCATTTTTCCTGAACACTGGTCAAATGCCAAGACCAATGATATGGAAGATGGCCCCCAAGTCAGAGTTTCCCAGGGTGCGAGTGTTCGCACAAAGATTACGCCTAGCGATTATGGCGGCACATGATAGTATAATCGGAGCACGTGTTAAGCAGACACGAGATGCTAATAGAAAGAGACAAATGGTCCCTTTCACTGTTCAGGACTTAGTGTATGTCTCTACAGAGAACATGAGCTTTCCAAAAGGACTCACCCGGAAGTTTATCCCTAAGTTCATAGGGCCATATCCAATTACGGAAGATTATGGGAACAGTTCGTTCCAGGTGGAGCTCCCAGCTGGAATGAAGCGGCGAGGAATTCATAATGTATTCCATGCTTCACTACTTAGAATACATAAGCCTAATGATGATAGGCTATTTCCCGGACGCCTGGATGAACAGATCATCAGTGAAGATACTACTGAATGGGCAGTGGATAAGATTGTGGCGCACAAGGGTACACGCACTAATGCCATGTTCGAAGTCCTGTGGAAGGCAGGAGACATGACTTGGATGAGTTATGCTCAAGTCTGTGAATTGGATATCTTACCTGCATATCTGGATCTGCTTGGGTTAGAAAGTATTTCCGATCTGCAGGATGGTGTGGGCGTGCCGCCCCCTGATGACCCACAAGTCTATTTGGGATCGCTTGAGATCAGTCCATTTAAAAATGAGGGAGGGCCTACCTGCAACAGTCAGGACCTCCTTTCCCCCCCCCTGCCTGGACTTCGTCTTTCCCTCATTGACTTGCTACCCTACTATCCCACTATGCCCCCACATCGCTCCGATCGTCGTCGCAGAGGGCGCCACAGTTACTATGGTCATGGGCGTCCGTCTGGCCCTCCGGAACCTCCACGACACCCCTGGTTGTATCAGGATAAGAAAACCCATATCATCCACCTCTCTCCTCCTGACCATCCCTCTGGTTTCACTATCCACCCTCTTCAGATGACCGAGTACTTAGCGTTTAATCGGTTGGTGCATAAGAAGGAGGGACGTACCAAAGTAATCATGCCGTTCGGATTCGATCGCTTTGCCGAGATCTTCAACTCCGTACCCGAACGACAATTCAAGTACAGGTTTGCTTCGCTCAACGTCGGCAATGGGACCTGGAAGCTGGCGGAGCACCGCGTTAGGTCTGCACATATTCGCACGCGCTTCGTGGATCGAGACCGCTATCATGACCTCATTTCCTTGGGGCTACTTACCGAGCACGGTAATGTGGACTCCGTCATGTTGAGGACTATTAGATCCGCCTATCTTGGTTGGGAATTTTGACGATGGCTGTTGAGTCTCTGATGCTTTCAACAGTGAGGTAGCCAGTATATATAAGCAGCGTCCAAAGTGTCTTAGGCCCAATTTTCCCACAAAGAGAGGCATATGGGTGGTGCAGTTCTAGGTCAAGTGTGATGGGGATGCCTGGCTGAGCAGAGTTGGAGATCAAGTCATGGCAATCTTGAAGCACTGGAAAGAGCCTGGGGTTGGTCCACAAAAGCTCATGTAGGAGTTCAGAGGAGCCTAAAGTAGCATTGAGAAAAGAAAAGTTCAACCAAGATACAAACTGAAGTCAAGCCAAAGAAATGCCTGCCTGACATGTCCCAATAATGGTTGATTTTCTTCTTTGCAACACAATTGACTATACTCCAAGGATTGTAGAGGCCTGTCTTGCCAGTGATCTGGTAGCCATCATAATTCTTTTCCAGCCTCTCATCAGGTGCAAATCTATCTGCCTCCCACAGACAGATATCAAGCAGAGGTAGTCCAAAGGTGAAGCCATCCATATTTGGACACAACACCTACACTTCTTCCTGATTTGATTTGATTTGATTTGATTTCATTCTATACCTGTTGGGGCCTTGCCCTATGTTGGGTTCTACTGTAAGTGTAACTCTACTAAGTACTCTATCTTGTAAAGTCCACTGCAGTGGGAATGTAAGTGCCTGGAATTGGGCTGTGTACCATATTAAGCCTTGTAAGGCAGTTAAACTGTGAAATGTAAGAATAAGTGTAAGAAAAGTGCATGGTCCTTATCTCTTCCTCTTTCTTCTCCTCTTCCTCCTTCCTGGCTGGCTGTCATCCTCTGCTATCTTGATCAAGTCTAGGTCACCATAAGGTCTTTCAAATCTTTGCATGTGATTTACATAGCAGAATAGGACTTTGATTGCAGACTCTTCATTCAATAGTTTGCTAATTGCCTCAGGCTCCACCCCCATTGTTCTGTGCATTTCTCCTCTGTGTCTTTTGCATGCCCTGCATTTGAACAGGAAGTGTTGGCAAGTGTTGCATAGGGGGGAGTTTCTCTTGCTAAATCAATGGAGGTAGTAGTTTAGGGGGCAATTCCCCATGCACAGTTGGACTAGAATGGCTGCATGTCACCTTGGGAGGCTTCCAAGGATGCCTATAATTGAGGTCATCTTTGGTGTGCTGTGGTTGATGTGTTGGAGCCTCCTGAACTGCAGTGAATCTTGCAAACATTGCTCCATTTCATCCCTCCATTGTTTCTTGGTGTTGCCATGACTGCTGCTTTGGACACTTTTAGAGGTCTTTTCAGGATGTCTCCTCCTTATGAAGCCCATTCCAACAAACTTCTTGACTTCATAAATCAAGTGGTGTGTCTCAGCCCATTTGCTTGCTCTCCCTCTCCTCTTCATGTCCTCCACCTTTCTCACCACCACCTCCAAATTGTCTCCCTCTGCTACAACATAGGCATCATCTACAAACAAACCCACTAGTTTCCTTTCCCTCTTCCTAGCTCCCACAATCTGTCTTGCATTGTAGAAATTATAGCAGATCTCTGAGGTGTTGCATCCTTGATTTAGTCTGCTCTCTATGAGAATGACATGAGATGTGAAATTGTCAAAAGCTATGACTGTCTTCCTACCTTCCAACTTTTGTTCAAACTATATCATCACCTCTTCAAGTACTCCTTTCTTCCTCATGTCTTTGGCCAGCACTCTTGGTACCATATTCAGAAATGCCCCCTTCACATCCATGAAGATTATCGCTACTTCTTTTCTTCTTCTCTATGTGTCCTTTATAAATGCCACCAACATGTGTAATAAGTCTGTCATTGATTGTCCTGAGTGTCCTCCAAACTGGTATTTTAGCTAAAAGATTCTTTTTCTCAACCCAGTATGCCAGCTTTGTCTTGATGCAAGAAGATAGAACTTTTACCACTGTATCTAGAAGCGCAATTGGTCTGTAGAAGTTTAGATTGCTATAGTTGTCCTTCCTTGGCTTCCTCACCACCACCATTTTGAAGAGTTTCCACTTCTGCAAGTAAACCTTCAGTTCAAATGTCACTCAAAAAATTGGGCCCAAATACAGAACAAGCATGTATTTTGTTTTTATTAGGACACCTTGTATGGCTTCAGCTTCACAATTGCTGCATAGATATCCTTGTCCATGATAGGGCTCCACTCAAAGGCTGAGTCCACTCTCTCCTCCTTCTCCACCACTGCTCTTTTCTCCAATAATAAGCCTCTGGCTGAGCTCAGCATACTGGCACTATATTTAGTTATTTTTTATTTTGCATCAAGCAGAAATTGAATACAGGCTTCAAGACATGACATGCATAAGCACAAGACTTGGTGACCATGGGACTTGGTGACCACAAGACCTAAAAAAGCATGGGACTTCAGCAATCACTTGACTTATCTGTTACAAGGCAACTCACAAGACTTGGCAACCACAGGACTTACTGATCATTTGACAACTCATCAGACTTAGCAATCACCTAATAACTTAGCAATCACATGCTGACCACCTGACTTTGGCCTAGACCCTATTTGTTCCCAAATCAGAAATAGCCAACTTCAGGGCTTTTAGCAATGCCAATCAAAATCCATTACTTCTTCAAGATCCAATGTCAGATCATTTAACAATGCTTATTATCTATCCGGCACTTAGTGACTTACTCAAGACAACTTCCTTGATGGTTTCAAGCCTTAGCAATAGTCACCACACATTTGGCTACTTTAGGTTGTAAAGTTGTTAAGTTTCAGGTTGCCAACTTGACAGACACTGTTGCTTAGCGACTTTCATGTTCCATTTTCACTGTCATAAATTTTTTTGATTTGACATTTAGCAACTTTTAGTTTAATGAACACAGCAACTTAGCACCTATAAATACTGTACATATTTTGTCTTAGCAAGCATTGAATTCTACACCTCATAGTTCAGATTGAACTTAGCATGCTCTAAGTTCTCAGAGTTGTTAAGAGATAACATCTTGCCACCTTGTCTTGCTGACTGACTCTTGCCAACTTTAAGTCTTTATGGGCACACTTTTGTCAATGTTTATGTCACTGAGGTTGTTGCTAACTCTAGCATCTTAGCGCCTTGCAGGCTTATGACTTAGATTGCTAAGCAAACTCATTATTTTTTCCAAGTTCAACTCCACTAAAAAGACCAGGCTTCTGGAACCCTGCCTGAGACTCTCTCATCACTAGCAACCACTTGATGCTACTTATCTTTGAGGTGCTAGGTTTACCATCTACCAGGACAGTGCTTAGCAACTTTTGGATATCATCACCAGAGACCTATAGAAGAAGGCTTTGTAAAATAGCTCTGCTTTCCTCTCATTCTCCACCACCACCTTCTCTCCCTCACCTCCTTCATCCTCAAGATTGGCATTCATGCCCTTCCTCCATCTGACAGTGCTGCTATCACAAAACTTTTTGCATCCCAGATCATCTTTACATTTATCTTATTCAGCCAATCTTCCCAGTATAATTTCTTGGTCATCTTGATTGCCCAACTGTAATTGTTCCTTGCCTGTCTGAAAGCCTCATATGCATGGTAGTTTTGAATGTTGATGACTCTGTCTGATTGTCTCCCCAGTTCCTTCACCTTCCTCCTCATATCTGATAACTTCTTTGTCCACTACCTCTTGGCATAAGCTGTCTGCTTTCTGGTACCTTTGCCTCCACCACTTATCATAGCACTTCTATAACCTCTTTCAGTCTTCTCTCTACATCCTCTGCTCTCACAATCCTCTCCATTGTGGTCCTCTCCAGCTGTTTATTCAATTCTTCCTCAAATTCCCCCCAATTGACCTTCCAAAAGTTCTTACCCCTCTCCTCTTTGCTTTCTTCCACTGTTAGATCAAGTCTTGTGATAATTGAGAAGTGGTTTGTTCCTGGCAGTGTCCTGTGTCTTAATACCTTGCACTATGTTATGTGTTTCATCAGATCATGGGTGACAAAAACATTGTTTGATCTTGTTAGGTTCTTTATGTTCATCACTTCTAGCATGGATACTCTGGGCCTCAACATCATCACCATGCAGTGCCTTGTGAGCATAGCAATCAGCTCCTCTGCAGCATTTAAATTGGCCCTCATGAACAGGTGGATGTCTCTTGGATGATCCCATATTAGATGATGGCAGTTGAAATTCCTGACCTAGATGTCTGCTCCATTTCTGCCATGCTGTTTGTAGCCTATTGCACTCCTCAAGTAGAAGTCCAAAATGCTTTTAGAGTGCTTGTAAGGGGAACGCTTGACATCTGCGGAACTCCTTTTACAGAGTCAGCAATGCAAGGGGCAAGCAAGAGTCAAGTGAGCGCAGAGGTGGGCAAGAGTCAGGCAAGAGGCAAGCAAGGCTAACAGAGGGTCAGATGGCACTAGATAAGCTTACAGTCGGTTCAGTGAATAGGCCAGAAGAACACTGCTATTGTTCAGCCCAGGGATATTCTATCCCACAGGCTGCCTATATATACTACATCGGGCTATTACTAATACTGTTTACTGATTGAGCCCTGGTATGTAAAGGAGTATGACTAATAATAATCAATGCTGAGTAAGGTCCAGGCATATGACTCATCAAGGCTTACTACTACAAGACAGAAGAGGAAAGGGTGGGCCAAGCAGCTGGTCAGATCTGCTAGGAATAGGCATATCGTTGGATTAAGCTCAGAATAGGATTGGACATGGTCTGGAGACCAGTCCCCTGACAGTGCTCTCCATTATTGTAAACATTGAAGATCCTCACTGTTTTCTCTGGCCTTTTGAAGCATACTCCAACCACATCTATGCTCTTAACATCCACCCTCCTCCATGCACTAGTTGCTATCCATCTGCTAACCAAAATCACCACCCTTGTTCTTACTGCCTCTCTCTTATCATGTCCCTTAGAATAAACCAGTTGCCAGAGTTGAGTAACCCTTAATTTCTTATTAAAGTCAAAATATAGTTCTTGTATGCATAAAATGTTGATGTCTCTGCTTAGCGCAAACAACACTGCATGCTGTGCTGTGAGTGATTTGTTTATATTGATCTGCCAGATGCTCAAAGTCCTTTTTGCTTCAGTCCCTCTGCTCACTTTCCCATTCTGTCCCTCTTTCATTGGAACAAGCTTTGGAAAGTCTGCTCTTTTGCCTCCTATGACACCTCCACCAAGTCCAGCAGCCCCTTGACCTCCTTGTGCCAATTATACTGCCTCCACACTCCCTGCAAACCTCCATGCTCCCTCTCCATAGTCTCCTGATTGCCTCCCTACCTATATTAATCCAGCATTGATTGTGTACCTGTCTGAGGATGTCTTCCTCTCTCATTTTCTGCTTCCACTACTGGCATTGCCCCCACTCTTGCTCCCCCTTGTTCTCTCATCCCCCTTGCAAGTTGTCTCTGTTCTACTCCCTTTGCTATCCATTGAACTTCCATCTGTCCTTCCATGTCTTCCTTGGAGTTTGTAACCAGGAGGATTGTTTGCTCTACATCTGCTCTCTCCCATGTCCATACTTGGTCAATAGAAAAGTATCTGTACTTTGCCTTTAGCATCCTGTGCATCAGCCTGGTTTTTGCTTTTACAAATTCTGGGCACAACCTTGCTGAAGCTGGATGGTCATGTCTGATACCTCTGGTTTTACAGTTGCTGCATGCAAACTTTGTGGGGTTGGTTTTCTTGGAATTTCTTGTTCTGTGCTTCTTGGCGCACATTGTGCATGTGTCCTATACTTGTTTGCACTCTTCCACTAGATGGCCCTTGCCATACTTCTAGCACTTGAGGCATCTTCTTGGTTTCTGTACCAATTTCCTCACCTAAACCTTTTTGCCCTCGATTGCCAGCCCATTTTGTATAATGTGATTTGCTCCCTCAATCAACAAACAAGCTATTATCAGGTACGCCACCTTTTGATTTTTGTGTCTGGCCTGGGAGAGTCTAGCCCACTTTGCTGTTGTCAGTTCCTCTATACACAAATTATTACTCTTCCTTCAACCCCTCAATTGGCTGATTTTCTAGGTGTAAGAGCAACCTCTGAAGACTATGACTCAGTCACACAGCTGGCAAAGGGAAATCCAAAGTATATTAGAGTGTATACTGATAATATCCTAATAACTATTCACCTGACAGAGGAAAATCCAAAGAGAACAAGTCTGGGGATTCTCTATGCCAGGACTAATGCTTCTGGGGCTCTGGAAGCATGAAAAACAACTATACAGATCAACAGAAGTGGCTAACTCTAACTTAAGTAGTAAAAAACTCAAAAATTGCTCCAAACATCACAAGACTCCATTTTAGTGTCTCATGTGACTTGCTTAGTAATTGTCAGGCTAGCCTAACAATGACTAAGCCTCTGGAAGCATTGGCTATACTTGTCTGAATGATAGCTAAAAAGCCAGAGCACCTCAAAGGCTGAGAATAGTACTAATAGATAGTGTTGCAAGAATAAAAGCAGTAAAGTAAAAGAGTGACAGCAGAAATAAGGAAATGAATAAAGAGAAAATAAAGAAATAAAGAATAAAAGAAGGAAGAGATGAGGAGTCCCCTGACACTAGGGTGACCAAAACAAATTCAATTATCAGCAAGTAAGTCCTGTTCTTGATGATTGCTCCCACACTGAACTTCTCCAGGAAGGCTGCTCTCACTTCCTCTTTCACAAACCAATCCACAGTGTCTACAGTGCTGAATTCATAAAGAACTCCACCATTAGTTAGCTTGCAAGCTGTGATAAACTCCATCTTCAGACTGTCAATGCCTTGTATACCCATCAAGTCCTTTGCTATCTTGGCCTTTTTGATGAGTTTCTTCTCAATGAGGCCTTGCCACCCTTCTCTCTCCTGCATGTTGTAGATGATCATCTGTCAGGACTTGTTCTTGTTTCTGTAGTTGATGTCCTCCCTTTCAGCTCTTTGTATGGCCTCTGCATATGTACCCTCTTCTCTAGCTGCAACTTCCTCTCCCTGCTCCATGCTCCCACTCTGATTTGTCTGTTCCATTACATGGTCTGCAATGCCTTCCAATGACTTCATAGTTGTTTCTGCTAAGTTCCTCAGCACCTTCTTGCATTTCTCTATCATCCTCCCTATCATCTCTGTTATCATCCTCTCTATTTCATTTTTCTTTGTACTCTCCATTCCAAATGCTACCGCTCTCATTCCATTTCTTAGTTCTGTTGGTGCATTTCTGTGTCTCAAGAGTTGGAGAAGTACATTCTTCAGCATGTTTATATTGATCTGTGCATTGACATTGTCCAGGTAGCTGTTCTTGTTCAACTATTTCCTTGCTTTGCTCTGGTCTGTCACTTCCATATTTCTTTGTTCCATTTTCTGGTCTATGGAGGCACTGCATGTCATCACCCCACCACTCACTCATCTTGCCCCTTGGATGGTAGCTCTTAGCATTATTCCTCCACTGTTTGCTAGTATCTTGTCTGGTCTTCAGGATTCACAGATGTTTACTCAAGTAAAGCTGAGCTTGTATACACACTATGTACTTCTAATCTATACTTCTTCTAGCTCAGTGTTTGCCCAAACCTGTAAGGGGAATGCTCAACGTCTGTAGAACTCCTTCCACAGAGCCAGCAAGCACTGGTGACAAGCAGAAGTCAAGCAGGTGTAGAGGCAAGCAAGAGTCAAGCAAGGGGCTGACAGAGCTAACTGAGCAGTCAAATGTTGTTAGAGAGCTTACAGTAGATTTGGTGTGTAGGCCAAAAGAACACTGCTATTGTTTAGCCTGAGGATATTCTAAGCTGCCTATATATACTATATCAGTGGCTATGCTATGACTAATACTGTTTACTAAATAGACTCTGGTATGTAATGGAGTATGACTAACAATAATCAATGCTGAGTAAGGTCCATGCAAAACCAGTCTCCTGATAGAACCTGGTATGCATTCATTTTCCCACAGTGAGAAAATAGTGGTTACAGATCAAAAAGTGTTCTTCTTCCTTGGTGAATCCAAATGAGTCACAATAGGTCACCTTGGGAATCAGGGGATCAAAGACAGCAACATTGTTCAATCCAAATGTGATTCTAGATTTGGCCATTGGCAGAATGCCAATGCAGAAGCCTTTGTGAAGATATTTGTTGTTCTTTTGGGGAAGCATGTTATACATGAGATTAGAAAGGGGAACACAAAGGGACTTCAGAACTTACTTTGAGCAAAGTAGAGAAAAAGCATTTCATTTTTGTATCACCTGCTTTTGCAAAACCTTCATTGAAGGCCACTTGTTGTGGAGAATCATATTCACCAATCAGAACAATGAATTTTATTTCATGACTGAGCTTTTTTGATGCTGATCTGCACAAAAGCTCCATAAGGAGTTAGATGGCCTGCCGCTTGTATGTATCACACACTTGAATGATGTCTGCATCAATCTGCAACCCACTCAAGTATACGCAGTCTTGGATGCTTTTGAGGAAATGATGAAATACATTTTCTTCAAGACTTTCAGCAGTGGATGTGGAGACATCCTTTAGCAAGAGGTGAAGCACAAGGTACTTGCCCATATATGCCTTGTAGTGCAGGCTTTCTGAAATGAGTGTTTTATTGAAGGCTTGTACATGCTCCTTCTTAGCTTTTTTATCCACCATGTACTTGGTGAAGCAGCCATTGCCATTCCAGCATGGCATGTACTTGGATGAGGGATGGACACATGAAAATGTTATTTAATTAGCAATTTAATCTAATATAATGCACACCAAGTGCCAAGCCATTCTGCACACACAAGCCTCTTGTTAATTATTTAATTCATTCTTTCTGCCATCATTTGACCAATCACACAAGCCAAACAAATTACATATTAAGTAGCACATGGTTGGCAAGAATTGCCAAGGCTTGCTAAGGACAGGTTTGGATGTTGCCAAGGGGGCTCAGCATCAACCAGAAGTTAGTTTTTGTGGGAAGCCACATGGGGTCTAGCAATAAATATGGCAATTTTGGTCAAAACTGTCATTAGGCAAACTAAGCAAAGACTTTTGTCCTCTATGTGCCTGCAGCTTCAATGTTGTGGTCTGTTAGCCATCTAAGTTTTTTTTTAGATTTTTTTTGGATTCTGAACAAATGACAATCCTTGAATAAAGTATGTAATCAGGCACATTTGATGCAGGGTTTTGATGTGTCAAAGACTCAGATTATCATCCTCATAATTTAGCAATCTAATCTATTATTTATTTCACAATTTAATTTCCACTACTTTAGTAATGGGTTTTGTAGCCTGAACAAAATCTGCCCTAACGCTGGGTCTCACAAAATCATCACGTGAATTGTCTGACTCAGTCCTTTGTTTCAAACCCTATTCATTTGCCTCACTCTTCCACCTCTCCTAGAAGTGCCCCTCAGGCCCAAATTGCCTATGCATGCTCATGAGAAATTTGGTTGGGCATTCTTTTTCCACACTCTCATTTTTCTAATCACTGGTCAGCGAACCCATCTGGCAAAACTGGCATACTCTTGATTTTTTGGGTTGTCTAGTGAGTCCTCTGCTCTAAATCTCCACCTCTGCCTTTACAACGTCCAAAGTCAATTCAATTACCTCAGATCCCAACAATTGCAATACCTCCTTCTATTAGTCAGACTGTTTCTGACATGTTGTTGAGTTTTGTCCATGACAAAGGGATTGAGATGATGTTGTTGGGGATAGTGGCAGAAAGTTGCTTGCACTGCTCCCTGCCAATGCTATACTATTTGATATGACATTGTTACTTGGCAGTAAGATGATCCAATTCAAATGGGAATGTAACATTCACAGAGAGTGTAAAAGCAAATCAAAGAGGGGATTTCTCCTCCTGATGGCACCTTCATCCATTTGAGCAAACACCAGTGTGTGCTATGCCTACTTGCAAGAGAAGCTTTGTTTACTATGCAGGAAAAATTTACCTGGAGTTGGCTGAACGACCAACCCCCTTACAGAATAATGCATGACTCCATTTGGATGTATGACTGGTTCATTCATGCTAAAGTGCTTGGCAACTCATGCTGCAATTGATTCAGCTGCATTGAGGCCCTGATCAGCTGACAACCATAATTGGATCAGTGATGTGCTGTTCACTGCCATGCAGTGCACAGTACCAGCTGCCAGGTGATTTGAGATAGACTACACCTAGTTTGTTTGGTTTAACAAGCTAGGAGGTGCTGGAAGATGTGGAAACTACAGGTACTCAAACGTAATAGAACAATAATGTATGACCTATCATGGTCACACCACAAATCAACACATAGAAATTGCAATAGTATTCTTCTTCTTCTCAGTCAGATGGGCTTGCTTACACACAAGAGTTGCTGACTCAACATTGACTTGCTCAACTCAAATATTCACATCGTGTGATTGGGAGCACAAGGATGTGCAAGGCAAATACAATTGTTGAAGAAACTCAATCTCTTCGTAGGTAGTGTTTGGAGTTCCACATTGCAAGTAGTGGGCTTTGCAGCCACAGAGCACCTGTCTGGTATTATATTCAACATTTGGCAGTGACTCACATTTCATCACATGCTTTATCCATTCCACCCTGCTCTCTATATTTAAATATTTCATGTCTAAGAATTGCCATGTTGTAGAAACAGCAAACCGACTCCTTTACAAACCCCCTTGGCAGATATGAATGTTGTTTTGGAATTGTCCATGTAAGGGGAATGCTTAATGTCTGTGGAACTCCTTCTACAGAGCCAGCAAGCACTGGTGTCAAGCAGGAGTCAAGTGGGTGTAGAGGCAAGCAAGAGTCAAGCAAGGGACCAGCAAGGCTAACTGAGCGGTCAGACATTGCTAGAGAGCTTACAGTAAGTTTGGTGTATAGCCAGAAAAACACTGCTATTGTTCAGCCTGGAGATATTCTATCCCACAGGCTGCCTATATATACTACATTGGTGGCTGTGCTATTACTAATGCTGTTTACTAATTAGGCTCCAGTATATAAAGGAGTATAACTAACAATAATCAATGCTGAATAAAGCCCAGGCATATAACTCATCAAGACTTACTACTACAAGACAAAAGAGAAAAGGGTGGGCTGAGCAGCCAGTCAGATCTGCTAGGAATAGGTGTATTGCTGGACTAAGCTTGGAGTAGGATTGGACACAGTCCAAAGACTGGTCTCCTGACAGTTCAGAGTTTCCACTATTTTCAATCCCACTTCTTCATGGAGTACTGTTTCCTGGTCTTTGCTACCCTTGCTTTGCATGTCTGCTTCTGGATATGCTACTGACATCTCCTTGTTGTTGACGACATTGGATCTTGAACCTCTATTGTCTTGCATTGTTTATTTTGCCATTACACACAATTTACAGACACACATCACTCTTAAAATCCTGGATGCTGAAAGCATGATAACAAAACATGCAGAGAGTATGGAATGGAATATGTGTTGTTTATCAACTTTATAAAATGACATCCTTCATAAAATAGTATCCCTGACTGTTGTATTAAGATGAAAAGAAACTTATGTAAAGTCCTTGCACCAATCTCATAATAACATTCTGCAACATTATTCTTGTATACAAAACCATACCAGAATACATAGCGGGCTTTGTGGCTATGAGGGTGCCTGTCTGGTGTTATTTATAAATTATAATGACTGGGTGATGTCAGTTCAGATCTGGCTGTTGCATCACCTGTACTCCATAAACATTCTTTGCACAAAATACACCAGTGTCAGTAAAGGCACCCTCAGCCATGATATCAGTCTTTGCAACACTAAGCTTGAAGTGCTTAAAGATGCCACAAAAGAATTTGAAGTTGGCAAGTTGAAGCAATACAAATGTCCTCACAGAGCTCAATAATAACAAACTGCTTTTCTGCATTGCATGGACTAGATATGTACCTGTTATGCTTTGAGGAGAGAATAAAAGGAGATTTTGCACCATGATGTGCAAGATTTACACATGCAGAGCATTCTGGACTGGCATATGAAGAAATAGATGTTGAAAGAAATCACATGATGACATTGACAAGTTGTTGAGATCATGTGATATAATACCAAACAGGCACCCTGCAGCTGCAAAGCCTGCTACTTGCAACATGGAACCCCAAACACTATCTACAAAGAGATTGAGTATCTTCAACAATTATGTTTGCCTTGTGCATCCTTGTGCTCCCAATTACATGACATTAATATTTGAGTTGAGCAAGTCAACATTGAGTCAACAACTCTCATGTGTAAGCAAGCCTGTCTGACTAAAAAGAAGAATACTATTGTGATTTCTATGTGTTGATTTGCAGTGTAACCATGATAGGTCATACATTATTGTTCTATTACATTTGAGCACCTGTAGTTTCCACATCTTCCAGGTAACAATGACATATCAAATAGTATAGTATTGGCAGGAAGCAGTGCAAGCGACTTTCTGCCACTATCCCCAACAACATCATCTTAATCCCTTTGTCACAGACAAAACCCAACAACGTGTTAGAAACAATCTGACTAACAGAAGAAGGTATTGCAATTGTTGGGATCTGGGGTAATTGAATTGACTGAAAGAGGAATGTCTGGACGTTGCAAAAGCAGAGGTGGAGATTTAGAGCAGAGGACTTACTGGGCAACCCAAAAGATTGAGAGTATATGTCAGTTTTGCCAGATGGGTTTGCTAACCAGTTGTTAGGAAAATGAGAGTGCAGAAAAAGAATGTCCAACCAAATTCCTCATGAGCATGCATGGGCAATTTAAACCTGAGGGGCACCTCTGAGAAGGTCACTGAGAAGAGTGGTGAGGCAGATAAATAGGGTTTGAAAACAAAAGACTGAGTCAGACAATTCATGTGATGATTTTATGACCCAGCATTAGGGCAGATTTTGTTCAGGCTACAAAACCCACTACCAAAGTAGCAGGAATTGTCAAGCCAACATCTGAGTACATGCTATGCCAGAACAGCAATGGCCACTTCCTCAAGTCGTTTGTTGATGCTTCTTTTCAGCCCCAGTTGCTTCTTGTCATAGATACGCATTGGCTGTAATAAGTCATTATATTATATTGAGTTGTCTGATTCATCAATGACTAATTACATGTGTAGTAATTTGCTTTGTTCTTTTACAGGTATAATTGTAAGAGTTGTTTTTTGTCCTTGACACACATCTGAGATTTAATTTCCTTTGTTCTTTTACAGTCTTTTAGTGAATTCTATTACAGAATATCTCACTTGTGGAATCAGGATCAACAACTTCCAAGAGTTCCTATCTCTCCTTTCAAACATCGCCTTCTGATGGACACAAGGACCTCATTGGGGTATTTAGTAGGAAGTATGAATGGGTGACATTCATGATCAGATGCAAGTCTCCACAAGGACTTAGCCTGCAAGGGAGCAGCCTTCATATTATCAGTGTCAGGGGACTCCTCATTTCTCCCTTCTTTCACTCCTTTTTCTTTCATTCTTCTTCTATTTATTTCCCTATTTCTGCTGTCACTCTTTTACTTTACTGCTTCTATTCTTTCAACACTATCTATTAGTACTATTCTCAGCCCTTGAGGTGCTCTGGTTCTTTAGTTATCATTCAAACAAGTGTAGCCAATGCTTCCAGAGGCTTAGTAAGCATCCAGAGGCTTAGTCATCTCGAGGCTAGCCTCCAAATTACTAAGCAAGTCACATGAGACATATGCATGACCTCTGGCAATGGCAATTTCCGAGTTTTTGATTATTTTCAGAGATTTTCCTTTTTTAGATTATATATTTTATTGTGGCTTTTGTCATGCTATACAGTTACTTCCCATGCTTCTGGAGCCTTGGAAGCATCACTCCTGGCATAGGGAATCCCTAGACTTGTTCTCTTTGGATTTTCCTCTACCAGCTGTGTGACTGAGCCATAGCCTCCAGAGGTCGCCTTTACAATCGGACCAGATATGATAATTATTTCCATTGAACTTTGTGAACTGTAAGGTTTTGGAAGTTGATTTGCTAGTGTGTCCATAATCTGATGAAGCATAGTGCAGTAAATCAAACAAGATTTGTTTGGAACTAAAATAAGTTCACCGAAAGACATTTATGAGTTCTAGTTATAGTTGCACTGAAAAATGTCTGAGCCTGTATCTGTGTTATGTCTGTAACCTTGTCATGTGTACTGCCTATTGAGCCATACAAAGCATCAATGAGGAGGTCTCTCTCCTTTGTTGGATGTGAGTGCATCCTAGAAGTCTCTGTGTAATGGAGAATCTACACCACCATGGGTTTCTGTAGACTGATTGTTGAATGAGGCTGGAATAGTCAACATATTTTGTTGAAACATAAAGTTTTAAGAATCTGATGTCAACACTTTGACCTTCTCTAAGATAGTATGTGCATGGAGGAAAACCATTGTCCCCAATCCCAATGGTCAAGAATCCTTTTGGTAGAAGAGAAAAGTTAGGTTGGTCACCAGTGCTGGGCAAATAATAATTCACTGCAAGCGACCGTCAGTAGTAACTTTTGAAAAAAAAAATGCTGTAACAATCACCAATGCTCAAATTGCTAGCATCAAAATTAAAGAGGGCCACATAAAGAGGGATATTGGATTTACTGGTGATTTTGTAACCGTAGGGCTCAGCCTCATCTCCAACATTGATTAAAATTGTACCATTGATGTTCAAATTCCTACCGCTTGACTCTGGAACAAGAATCTCATATAAGTCATTTGTAAATTGTCTGATCTCTTCTAATTTAAAACACTTGATATTGACCATACTGATCAATGAATCATCCTTGCTTGACTGATGCAGATGCCAATAAAAATTGGCTGCACTCAGCAGGATAGAGCGGAGATACTCAGATTCAGTTACTTATACTTCCTAGAATGGCATATGGATTAGGCCATATTGACAGCATATCCTATCCCTGACTTGAAAGCAAACCACTTTGTCATGAGTACTGATAACAAGGTCTGGCTCTTCTTGATCATGTTTTGCAAGGCGGATAGTAGTTTTAGCCTGAATTTTATTGATTAGCTGTGTGAGATGGTAATAGCATGGATTATCCAGATGTATAAAAAGACAAAGGTCTTGTACTTTTTTTGCACATGTCCAAATAGCGTATGCAGGTTGTGAGAGAGTGAATGATATACTATTGAAAGCAAAACATTGAGTCATGAAGGGGGTTGGATCAAATGCAACAATAGAACCAAGAGCAGCAGACAGAATTTCATCAGAATACACCATGAACTCAGTCTCATTAACAATGCCATGTTTTTCACCTGCTTCTAGGGTAAACTCATTCAGTTTTCCAGGTGTTGGATAGCCAGGATACTTCATAACAGGTCTATTGTAAGGGCAACCTCTGGAGGCTATGGCTCAGTCACACAGCTGGCAAAGAGAAATCCAAAGTATATTTAGGTAATACAACAATAACTACTTATCTAGCAAAGGAAAATCCAAAGAGAACAAGTCTAGGGATTCCCTATGCCAGGAGTGATGCTTCCAAGGCTCCAGAAGCATGGGAAGTAACTGTATAGCATGACAAAAGCCACAATAAAATTTATAATCTAAAAAAGGAAAATCTCTGAAAATAATCAAAAACTCGGAAATTGCCATTGCCAGAGCTCATGCACATGTCTCATGTGACTTGCTTAGTAATTTGGAGGCTAGCCTCGAGATGACTAAGCCTCTGGATGCTTACTAAGCCTCTGGAAGCATTGGCTACACTTGTTTGAATGATAACTAAAGAACCAGAGCACCTCAAGGGCTGTGAATAGTACTAATAGATAGTGTTGAAAGAATAGAAGCAGTAAAGTAAAGGAGTGACAGCAGAAATAGAGAAATAAATAGAGGAAGAATGAAAGAATAAGGAGTGAAAGAAGGGAGAAATGAGGAGTCCCCTAACATCATCGCCCCTCTAAAGTGCAGCGTCTGTCAGGGGACTTCCTTTTCTGGCCATCCCGGAGACCTCCGGGACCCCCTGGACTTCCTTTTCTGGCCATTTCCTTTTCTGGCCATCCCAGAGATCTCCGGGATGCTTCCGTGCAGTTGTCGGACTTCTCCGAGATGTTGTACAGTCGTTCTCATGCCCCCGCCCCCGTACTGATGCGCCACACCGTGGCAGAGGAATCCTTAGACTTGTTCTCTTTGGATTTCCCTCTGCCAGGTGATTAGTTATTTCTCTGTAATATGTACTGTCTCTAATACACTTTGGATTTTCCTCTGCCAGTTGTGTGACTTAGCCGCAACCTCCAGAGGTCGCTCTTACAGCAGAACAAGTCTCCTAATCCTGGTCTGGTAGCCCCCTATAGCTGCCAAACACCTCTTGGCTCCTATTCGCTGCTCCCCCACCAGTTTTAAGCACTGCCTTGTCTATGTCTCAGCCCGCCACTCCAGAAGCGCTCCCGGACGCTGCTACCTCCGGCAAGGAAGCCTGGACTCGCCTGCTCCACCTAGAAACACAGGTGCAACTCACCCAAGCCTCCCTTACCCAGCACTCCGCTGAACTCACCCACCTCCAACAAACCACTGACACCATCTCCGACTCTCTCCGTACCCTCCTTGAACGCCTTGCCCCAGCAGCACCTAACCCCCTGCCACCTACTCTGCCAGTACAGCGCCCATGTGCTGTGCAATCCCCCATCCCAGCACGGGAGCGCTCCAACATCCCGTGCCCGGCAATTCCTGATGTCTACAACGGCAACCACGCGTTCAGAAAACGCTTCCTCTAGTCGTGCACCACCTATCTCCAGCTCTGTGGCAACGATTTTGTATCTGACAAGCTGAAATGTCCTACATGAAGTTGGGACAAGCGGCCACCTACGCACTGAGGGTTTTCCGACACCCCAGAGGCGTCGCAAGCTTTACAAACTGGGCCGAGTTTGAACAAGAGTTCCGGGATGAGTTCTTTCCCCGGAACCCCGCCAAAAGCGCTGCGCTAATCCTGAGGGATAGGGAGCAGTATGGCCAAGGGAAACGCTCGCTGGACGAGTACATTGACTTGTTCCACGCATTGGTTGAGCAGGCCGAGTACCCTGACGGCCTGCAACTCTTACCTTTTGGGAAGGGCTCCATCCGATCCTGATGGAGCGCATCGACAACCTTGCAGAGGGTCAACCGGCTGATGACCAGGTCCTTGCATGGTACCGGGTGGCCCAGAAGCAATGGCAGCTCATGGAGCTCAAGCGCGACCTCTGCAAGCCTGCGCATCCTGCACCTCTGACGCGACCCCCTGCAATGCTCCTCCGCAGGTTCCCAATCCCGGCACTGCCCATGGCAACGGTCGCACCCCTGACAATTCCGGCACTACCTCCAGGCACGCCAATGGATGTGGATGCCTCCCAACAGTGCGCCCCGCTCCTCCTCTCATGCCGATGCTGTGGCATGCAGGGCCATTTTGCACGTCACTGCCCCAGGAGTCTGGAAGTGCGCTATCTCTCCTCAAAGGAGCAAGAGGAGCTACTCCTGCAGCTCCTGGTGGCCTGGGACATTGCCAGAGTGCCCTCTCCAGATACCCCCATCCCAGAGGAGGCATCAAAAGACGCTCACGTTCCGGAAGGCCAGGAGGAGCAGAGTGAGGGTTTTCAGGGGCGCGGCGGGTGACCAGTACGTCCATGCTGCTTAGTGCTAACAGGTTTGCATGTTTGTCGGTAGAAGAAATCAATACAGTCTCTGCCGATAGCTCTCCAACCGTAAGCACTACTCCTGTCGTACCCAACAAACCCCCTCAGCCCTCTCTGATGCCTGCCTGAATGCGCCTCCCCGCCTAGGAGCACCGTCTCCCCCGCCACTATGTCATTGCCTCCACTCCATCACCCAACTTGCTCCGGATGAACGTGGAAATCGAGACAACCAACACGCAACAGACCCGGAGCGTGTCAGCCCTCCTAGATTCCGAAGCCACTGGGCAGCTACGTAGAACGGCATCAGCTCACCACTTGACCCCTGCTTGCCCCAATTCCGGTATACAACATCAACGGTACCCGCAACGAAGCGGGGTCCATCAAGTCTGTGGTGGACCTTGTTCTTTGCTACTGGTCCCATGCAGAGCGCACTACCTTTGCCATCACAAGCATTGGTAAACAGGACATGATCCTGGGATTCCCATGGCTCTGGGAGCACAACCCGGAGATTGACTGGGCTACTGGGGAGGTGAGCATGAGCTGGTGCCCCTGGCACTGCGCGACCTGTGCAGAAGAAGTGAAGAAGGAGCGGCGCACCGCTATGCAGGAACACGCAGCTATCAGGGCGTGCTGCATAGGTCACCTCCCCTTTGCTGATCTCAACCTGCTGAATCCCCCGCCTCTGGCGTTTCCTCGTAGGGAGGCCCTCTACAAGGACGACAGGCACAGCGGGGAAAACCCTAGTCAGGAGGAGGGACGTGAAGGAGAGTTCCTACCCATGCAGAATCCGGAGCTTTCAGACAAAGCCAGTGAGGTAGGAGACCGCATCTACGCCACCACGCTACAACCCCCGCCAGTGGCGGAGGAGATCTGGGGCAGCCAAACCACTTCTCAACGACTGGCCCAGGCCTTTGCAGCCAACGCCCAGCCCTGGATGTTCTGGGATGTAGTCCCCAACCATTTGCACAACTTTGAGGATGTTTTCTCTAAGGCCTTGTTTGACTCCCTCCCAGAACGCAAGCAGTGGGATCATGCCATTGAGCTCTTGCCGGACTCAAAGCCGGCCAACTGCAAGGTTTACCCGCTCGCACCCAAGGAGCAGGATGAGCTTGACGCATTCCTCCGGGAAAATCTGGAGTCTGGACAAATCTGCCCCTCAAAGTCTCCGATAGCCTCTCCAGTGTTTTTCATCAAGAAGAAGGATGGCTCCCTCCGGTTGGTCCAAGACTATTGGGTACTCAACGCAATGACTGTCAAGAACCGCTACCCACTCCCTCTTATCTCAGAACTGATCAACAACCTCCAGGGTGCATGCTACTTCACAAAGTTGGACATCCGGTGGAGCTACAACAACGTGCGCATCCAGGAGGGAGATGAGTGGAAGGCCACGTTTTGGACCATCCGTGGGCTGTTCAAACCTCTAGTGATGTTCTTTGGACTCACCAACAGCCTCGCCACCTTCCAGACCATGATGAACAACATTTTCTGGGACCTGATCGCGGACGGAGTGGTCTGTGTGTATCTCGACAACATCCTCATCTATACCCAGATGCTAGAGGAGCATTGTTGGATCACGCAGATTGTCCTGGACCGTCTTTGCCAGCACCAGTTGTACCTCAAGCTGGAGAAGTGCGAGTTTGAGCAGACGCGCATCGAGTATCTTGGACTTATCATCTCCCACAGCATGGCGGAGATGGACCTGGTGAAGGTGGCTGGCGTGATGCAGTGGCCGGAGCCCCGAAGCAAGAAGGAAGTACAATACAAGCCTTCCTGGGGTTCACAAACTTCTACCGGCGCTTCATCCAGGACTTCTCCCACCACGCACGTCCTCTCTTTGACCTCACTGGAAAGGATGTCCCTTGGACCTGGGGCAATGCGGAGCAGCAGGCCTTCAACGCTCTCAAGTCTGCTGTCACGTCCAAGCCTGTTCTGCTCTTCCCGAATGACGACCGACCCTTCTGCGTTGAGGCCGACAGTTTCAACTTTGCAATCGGTGCAGTCCTATCCCAGCAGTCTCCGGAGGATGGTAAGTGGCACCCCATCGCCTTCTACTCCAAGAGCCTCAACGCCATGGAACGAAATTATGAGATCCACAACAAGGAGATGCTTGTGATCATCCGGTTGCTGGAGGAGTGGCGCCACTTCCTTGAGGGGGCCTGCCACAAGTTTGAAGTCTGGACGGACCACAAGAACCTGGAACACTTCCGGACGGCCAAGAAGCTGAACCGCCGCCAGGCCCGGTGGTCCTTGTACCTTGCCAACTTCGACTTCACGCTGCACCACAAGCTGGGCCAGAGCATGGGGAAGCCCAACGCCCTCTCTAGGCGTGCAGACCACAGCTCCGGTGCAGGAGATAACAACAGGCCATCTGCAATCTCTCCCTACACCTGCGGCGTGCTGGAGTGTGGCCTCCATCGACTTCATTGTGGAACTTCCAGATGCGCACGGATACGATGCAGTGATGGTTGTGGTTGACCTGTATAGAAAGAGAGCTCACTTCATTCCAACGCACACGACCTGCTCAGCAATGGGCGCAGCCAACCTGTACCGGAAGAACATCTGGAAGCTCCACAGCCTCTCCGATGCCTACATCTCTGACCAGAGCCCCCAGTTTGTGGCAGACTTCACCCAGGAGCTCTATCGTCTCCTGCACGTCAAGCTCCACACTTCCACCGCTTACCACCCGCAGTCCAACGGCCAGACCAAACGCGTCAACCAGGAACTGGAACAGTACCTCCGGCTCTTCTGCAACAAGTAGCAGGACGACTGGGACAAACTCCTCCCAGAGGCCGAGTTCCAGTACAATAACTGCGTCCACACCTCCATGCAGCACTCCCCGTTCTTTCTGGACACCGGCAGGCACCCCCGGATGGGCTTCAAACCACATACACAACGATCAGAGAACAAGACGGTCAATGAGTTTGTTGACCATATGCGGAAGGCACAGGAGGAGGCAGAGGCGGCCCTGACCAAGGCCAAGAACGACATGGCCCGCTATTACGACCAAGGACGCTTGCCAACCCCCCAGTACAAGCCTGGAGACCGAGTCTACCTGGACGCCTCCGACATTGCGACCACTAAGCCATCCCAAAAGCTCTCACACCGACAACTGGGGCCATATGTGGTTGAGCGCCAGGTAGGACCGTTGGCCTACAGGCTCCAACTGCTCACCAGCATGTGGCGCCTCCATTCGGTCTTCAACGTGGTCAAGCTTTTGCTCGCCCCAGACGACCCTATTCCAGGTCGACGTGCCTCGCCTCCACCACCTCTAGTCATTGTCAACAACCGCCCGGAGTACAAAGTGGAGAAGATCCTTGACAGCCATCTATTCCGGCACAAGCTGCAATACAAGGTCAAGTGGAAGGGCTACGGTATTGAAGACATCTCCTGGGAACTCACCAAAAACGTCCACACGCCCGCCCTGGTGAAGGACTTCCACCATAGTCACCCTGAGGCTCCCCGCACAATCCGGGGCATCTACCCCGTCTCCCCGGTGGACCGTGCAGTCTACAACTTGTTCTACCTAGTGCATCGAGATGCCGCACTCTAAGGGGGGGGTGATGTCAGAGGACTTCCTTTTCTGGCCATCCCGGAGACCTCCAGGACCCCCCAGACTTCCTTTTCTGGTCATTTCCTTTTCTGGCCATCCCAGAGATCTCCAGGATGCTTCCGTGCAGTTGTCGGACTTCTCCGAGATGTTGTACAGTCGTTCTCACGCCTCCGCCCCCATACTGATGCGCCACGCTGTGGCAGAGGAATCCTTAGACTTGTTCTCTTTGGATTTCCCTCTGCCAAGTGATTAGTTATTTCTCTGTAATATGTACTGTCTCTAATACACTTTGGATTTCCCTCTGCCAGTTGTGTGACTTAGCCGCAACCTCTGGAGGTTGCCCTTACAGCGTCTCAACGTGCTGGGTAGAAGTAATTTTGGACAGCCTGGTCAACCTTGGAAAGGGAGTAGATGCCTCTGATTGCCCAGAAAGCATTAGGGTGCTGTTGGTAGAATTCCTGGACTAAGGCAGGAGCATGGACATTTTCTTGTGGCTCCCAAGAAATGTCTTCAATTCCATAGCCCTTTCATTTGACCTTGAACTGAAGCTTGTTTCTGAAGAGTTGACTGCCTAGGATCCATTCCACTTCATACTCTTCCTTGTTGTCTACAAGAACTGGAGGTGGTGGCAGCCGTGGACGTCAATCTGGAATTGGATCATTTGGTGCAGGAAAGAGCTTCACCACATTGAAGACTGGATGGAGCTGGCTCATTCCACTAGGCAGCTTGAGTCAATAGGCTAGAGGGCCTACCTGCCTTACTATAGAGAAGGGTCTTAGATGGCAATGAGAGAGCTTCTGAGAAGGTCAGGTGGTAGCAATGTCAGAGGCATCCAGATAGACTCAATCTCCAGGCTTGTACTTGGGGGCTGGAGTTCATCCATGATCATAATAGCAGGCTATGTCATCTTTTGCCTTAGCTAAGGCCACCTTGGCTTCCTCTTGGGCAGCCTTCATCCAATCTAGGAACTCATTGACAGCTTCATTCTCTGAAGGTTGTCCACAAGGCTCAAAACCCATCCAAGAGTGTCAACCAGTGTCCAGAAGGAAAAGAGACATCTGGGTGGCAGCATGTATATGATTGTTGTATTGGAACTCCGCCTCTGGTAATAGGTCATCCCAGTCATCCTGTTGTTCATTGCAGAAGAGCCAAAGATACTGTTCTAGCTCTTGGTTGACATGCTCGGTCTGGCCATCAGACTGAGAGTGGTAGGCAGTAGAGGTGTGAAGTTTGACCTAGAGAAGGCGATACAGTTCTCTGGTAAACTCTGCCACAAACTGAGGTCCATAGTCTGAAACATAGGCATCTGACAATCCATGGAGTTTCTAGACATGCTTCCGATACAGGTTAGCAGCGCCCATGGCAGAGCAGGTAGTGTGTGTTGGGATAAAGTGGGCCTGCTTGCCACAGAGATCTACTACCACCATAATTGCATCATATCCATGAGCATCTGGTAACTCGACAATGAAGTCTACTGAGGCCACACTTCAATGCTCAGCTGGAATAGGCAAGGGATGAAGTTATTTCATGGGAGGCTGACAACGAGGTTTAGTTCGCAGACAGAGATCACAAGTGGAGGTGTAAGAGCCAATATACCATGACATCTGAGGCCACCAGTAATTCTGAGAGACCAGCTCCAGTGTCTTCCATCTGCTAAGATGGCCTGCAATCCAAGAATCATGATGCTGCTTGACAATCTGCCTCCGGAGGTCAGGTAGGTTGGGAACATAAATGCACTCCCAGAAGGTGAGAAGACCGTTCTCCAAAGACCACTCATCAGTGCAGACTGACTTTACTCCAGTTCTCTCTCAAGCATGCAAGGCCAGAGTAGCCTTGGCTACCAGATTTATTGAGCGCCCTCCTGGTTACCTCAATGGATGTCTTGAAGGATGCCTACTTCTTCTCCCTGGCCAACTACACCCTCTAGAGTGTGGATGGCAAAGAGCTCTGGCTTTAGGAGTACAATATTGTCATTGTTGCTAGCTCCTGAGCCATGATCAGCTTGCCTAGAAAGTGCATCTGGCTTGCCCATGCTTTGCCCAGGTTTGTGGTGCAATGAAAAGTCGAAGTTGGTCAGATACAAGGACTATTGAGCCTGTCGGCGGTTAAGTTTCTTAGCCATCTGAAAGTACTCTAAGTTCTTGTGATCAGTCCACACCTCAAACTTATGCCTGGCACCCTCAAGGAAATGTTGCCACTCCTCAAATGACCAAATGATAGCCAACATCTCCTTATCATGGATCTCATAATTGCGCTCCATAGCATTGAGACTCTTGGAGTAGAAAGCCACAGGATGCCACTTACCATCCTTCTTTGACTGCTAAGAGAGGATGGCTCCAGTAGCAAAATCTGAGCTATCAGCTTCTACTCAGAAGGGAGAGTCATCATCTGAGAATAGGAGGACAGGCTTTGAAGTGACCGCCTGTTTGAGGGCATCAAAGGCAGTCTGCTGTGCCACATTCCAGTGCCAAGGAGTGTCCTTAGTGGTGAGATCAAAGAGGGACCAGGCATGGTGTGAGAAATCCTGAATGAACCTCCAATAGAAGTTGGTGAAGCCCAGGAAGGCCTGAACCTCCTTCTTGTTCTTGGGCTCTGGCCACTCTGCCACACTAGCCACTTTGACTGGGTCCATCTTAGCCATTCCATGAGAAATGATCAGTCCAAGGTATTTAACCTTGGTCTGCTCAAATTCACACTTCTCTGGCTTGAGATAGAGCTGGTGTTGGCGGAGATGCTCCAGCACGATGCGTATAATCTGACAATGCTCCTCTAAAGTCTTGGTATAGATGAGGATATTGTCAAGATATACACACACAACACCTTTCGCTATGAAGTCTTGGAAGATGTTGTTCATCATGGTCTAGAAGGTGGCCAGGCTATTAATGAGGCCAAAGAACATCACTAGAGGTTCAAAGAGTCTGCGATTTGTTTGGAATGCTGCCTTCCACTCATCACCTTCTTTGATGCGCACATTGTTGTAGCCCCAGCAAACATCCAACTTGGTGAAATAGCATGCACCTCAGAGGTTGTTGACAAGTTCTGAAATGAGTGGTAAGGGGTAGCAATTCTTCACAGTCATCGCATTCAAAACTTGATAGTCTTGAACCAGACATAGAAAACCATCCTTCTTCTTAATAAAGAAGACTGGGGAGGCTATTGGGGACTTTGAGGGATGGATGCAACCAGAATCTAAATTCTCCTGCAAGAAAGCATCAAGCTCATCCTGTTTTCAAGGAGAGAGAGAATAGACCTTGCAGCTGGAGGGCTCAGCATTGGGTGTGAGCTCAATAGCATGGTCCCACTGCTTGCGCTCTGGCAGGGAGTCAAATGATGCCTTGGAGAAAACATCCTCAAAGTCGTGCAGGTGATAAGGAACTGCATCCTGGAATGACTTAGGAGCAGAGTTAGTGGCAAAAGCCTGAGCTAGCCGCTGGGAAGTAGTTTGGCTAGCTCTAATCTCTGCCACAGTTTGGGGTCATAAAGTAGTTGCATAAATCCTATCACCTGTTTCAATGGCCTCGTCTAGGGACTCTGAGTCAGGAGCACACACAAATTCACCCTCACATCCATCTTCCATCTGGGCTTCACTCACTACACCTTGAACGTCCTCATAGAGGGCCTCTCTATAAGGGAACGCCAAGGGAGGAGGATCCAGTAAGTCGAGGTCTGCAAAGGGAAGGTGTCCAACTCGGCAAGCATGTATAGCAGCACGCTCATGGACTGAGACTCTGCACTCCTCTCTAATCTCCTTGGCACATGTAGAATACCGTTGGGAGCAGCGGCTCATACTCACTTTACCCTTGGCCCAGTCAATTTCAGGGTTGTGGTCACGTAGCCAGGAGAATCCCAGTATCATGTCCTGCTTCTCTAGGCTGGTGACTGCAAAGACAGCATGCTCAGAATGAGTCTGGTAACAAAGAACTAAATCCACCACTGAGCAGATGGATCCAGCTTCGTTGAGTGTACCATCAATATTATAGACTGGAATGGGATGAGAGAGAGGCCAAGTAGTGAGTTGGTGTTGTTCTACATAGCAAGTATCAAGGAAGAGTCCAGTGGCACCACTGTCCAGGAGAGCTACAACGCTCCAAGTCTGCTGAGTATCAGTTGTCTCAATCTCTACATTGAGACGCAGAGAGTTAGGAGAGGGAGTGGAGGCAACAACATAGCGGCAAAGGAGGCATTGTTCCCAAGCTGGGACACGTGGGCGTCGGACAAAAGGAGGAGGAGGAGAGGTCTCAGCCAAGGCCTTAACCAAGGAGGTATTTTGTACGTCGGAGAGGGCGCTTACAGTTTCAACCAGAGAATCATTGACAGGAAGAGATATATTGGAAGATTCTACTGGTAGACATGCAAACTGATTAGCACCAGGCGGCGGAGGCGTACAACTCATCTGTTGCCCTACTGAAAACCCTCCCCTGTAGAACCTAAGGATTCATCCAAAGGTTCCACTACAGCCTCCACAGAACCTACAGACTTATTCAAAGGTTCTGCTTTAATCTATGCATCTGAGGAAGGGTTTCCCTGGGCATTTCTGGCAGCCAGGAGCTGAAGAAGGAGCTCTTTCTGCTCTACAGCTGAGAGATAGCGCACCTCCAACCCCTAAGGGCAATATTGAGCGAAGTGACCAGGCTTTCCACAGCAACGACAAAGGAGAGGGAGAGAGAAGCATTGACAAGAGGCATCAACATCCATGGAAACTCCCAGGAGAAGAGAACGTGTGGCAGGTACCTGAGCTGGAGCTGGAGCACGAAATAGTAAGAAATGGGAGATGGGAAGACAAGCAGGTAAAGGCACATGCAAGGTGGAGCGAGAGGTAGTTCCTCAGTAGAGCTCACGCCTCAACTCCATGAGCTGCCACTGGTCGTGTGCGACCTGATACTAAGACTCAATACGCATGTTGTCAGGTCATCCTTCAGCCATGCTGTCAATCCAATTCATAAAGGAGGGGAGGAGGCCATCTCGGAAAGTGAGACAAAGCTGAAGACCATCTGGATAGCCAGCCTGTTCAACCAGAGCTCAGAAGGAGTAAATATACTCATCTAAGGTCCTCTTTCCCTGTCCATATCAATGGGGGTCTCGGAGAGTAAGGGCTGCCACCTTAGCAGGGTCCAAGGGAAAGAACTCAGTTTGAAACTCCTTCTCAAACTGATCCCAGCTTCCAAAGCTCTCTACTCCTCCAGGATGTCAAAAAACTTGTAGTGCATATGTCGAAGCCTGTCCAGACTTCATGCAGGGAAGAACCCAGGCAATCTTGAGAGCATCAGAAGGAAAGGCTTCCCCACTGAGCTGAAGGTAGGTGATACATGACTGCAAAAATCGCTTGCCCATGGCTCGATCACCATTGAATGCATCTGAGAGCGCTAGACAAGGAATATTGGCATGAACAGGGGGAGAGGCCCCAGAGCAAGGGACTGGAGGTGTGTCAGCCCTAACTGGGGGTGCCTAAGGAGGAGTAGGAGTGAGAGGGAGGCGCTCTAAGAGGGCCTGAAGGGACTGAGAGATAGTGCCTGTGGCCTGATATAATCCAGCAAGTTTGGTGGTGTAGAGGGTGAGGGAAGCTTGGGTGGTCTGCACCTGAGTCTCCAGAGCAAGCAAGCAACCCCAGGCATCATCCTGAGGGGCAGAAGCATTCAAGAGAGGTCCTGAGGGGACTGGTTGAGTCATAGAAGCAACAGAGGGGCAAGGGGTAATCCAGTGGGGGAGTGACCTAAAGAGACAAGAGAGGGCTCAAGCAGGCTAAAGGGGGCTCCCAGACCAAAATGTAGAGACTTGTTCTGCTGTAAAGGCAACCTCTGGAGGCCGTGGCTCAGTCACACAGCTGGCAAAGGGAAATCCAAAGTATATATAGGTAATACAACAATAACTACTCACCTGGCAAAGGGAAATCCAAAGAGAACAAGTCTAGGGATTCCCTATGCCAGGAGTGACACTTCCAAGGCTCCAGAAGCATGGGAAGTAACTGTATAGCATGACAAAAGCCACAATAAAATTTATAATCTAAAAAAGGAAAATCTCTGGAAATAATCAAAAACTCGGAAATTGCCATTGCCAGAGCTCATGCACATGTTTCATGTGACTTGCTTAGTAATTTGGAGGCTAGCCTCGAGATGACTAAGCCTCTGGATGCTTACTAAGCCTCTGGAAGCGTTGGCTATACTTGTTTGAATGATAACTAAAGAACCAGAGCACCTCAAGGGCTGAGAATAGTACTAATAGATAGTGTTGAAAGAATAGAAGCAGTAAAGTAAAAGAGTGACAGCAGAAATAGGGAAATAAATAGAGGAAGAATGAAAGAATAAGGAGTGAAAGAAGGGAGAAATGAAGAGTCCCCTGACATCTATTGAACTTGAAATTGAATAGTCTATGACCTTGGTTGACTCTTTCACATTGGGGATTCTGACTAAAAAGCATAGAGTGAGAAAATGAAGAGAGGAACAGAGATATGCTCACAAAGTAACACACCACATATGTTTTATTACATCTGCACAAATAAGCTTTTGAATGCCTTGTTGTTTGAGCAGGTTCAGGAACTCCCAGGTAAAAACTCCATGACCCTGACTCTCCAGAGCTGGCTGACCTGGTGCACAGGCAGTGAACAAGACATGAGAGCTCATACTTTTTTTGTATGTTTCTAAAGCGCTCAATCCTATGCATGTTTCTGAAAATAAGAAACTTGTAAGTATTATATAGTCATGCAGTAACTGTATTCCACGGATTGTTCAGACTCCACCACTTGGATTCTTCTTGTTCCTATAACCAGAGTAGCAACAATCAAGGATAACCGTCTGTCTCAGATCCAAGATCAAATTTTGGTATGAAACTAACAAAAACCTTATGATATTATCCAATTTCACCATGGCAATTTTGGTGAAAATTTGAGAAAGTGTGATATCAAAGATACCCTGGCCTTGCGCATTATTTGATCCTTGCAGATCAAAATCATGAGGGAGGAGCATTTGAATCATGCCATTTGTGGGATTGGTCTCCCATCCAGTGATTGGTGATGGACATTCACTGCCATGACCAGCATAGTATATGAAAATAGAATCCTGGGCATAAATGGCACTGTTTTGAGCAAGATCATGCAGAACTTCAATGATTGCCTCCCATGTTGCCTTTTAGTCATATAGATTCATGATGTGATCCTTCAAAACACCGACCTCTGACATCAGAAATCTCTCAACTGCGTCTACATCACCAATGGCACCACAGAGATCTGGAATATTGGGATCTTTGTACTTGTTGATTCCAATTAAAACAGCAAATAAGGTTGAATGTTGGCTGCCACGTGTCATGTCACCTCTCTCATTCATAGTGGAAAGAGAACTTACCTGTTGAGAACAGTTGATTGGAATGGACCAGGTTCAGCAGTGGGGAAACTAAGTGGCAGCTAGCAACAGAATTACACAAATAAATTGAAACCAAGACTCATTCTTGGTATTTAAATAGATGCTTGGCTGGCAGAACGCTACCTTCTTTGGTAAAGCCTTGCTTATTATCAGCTGAAGGTCTGTAACTTGATGAGCAATCTGAATTCAAGTTGAGCCCATATCTCATGTTGATGATGACGGAGAGAAAGTAATGGTATGATTATTACACTGTGCAATTTGAGCCCGATGATGAACCAAACATTGCTCAAATGCCACTATCATGTACCAGAGATAATATGCAACATTTTGAGCAGGCATATGTTTACGTCTACTTTCAGCACAAGAAATAATGCTTGATAAAAGCTGTCAGGATACTTAAACACTTACTGCCACTACAACTGACTCTCATTGCAACTTGGAAACATCATCCTATTGAGGGATATAATATCATGATAAACCTTAGTAGGTCTATGCGCTGAGTTTGGTAACTTTCAGTGAGAGGATCCAGAGAGGATTTGTGCAGACCCAAACAATAAATCTCATCATCAAAGCAACACGTGGAGCTCAAGACAGGAACAGTTGCGGATCCAAGTGCCAAGCCTTTTTTCCAGGTAATTTATTTTTTAATTATTCTCTTTTTATTCTTTTTCCATGCATGGACCAATCACAAAAGGAAGATGAATTACATATCCAGTAGCACATGTTTGCCAAGGATTGCCAAGGATTGCTAAGAACAGGCTTGGACGTTGCCAAGGGGGTTCAGCATCAGCAAGAGGTTGGTTTTTGTGGAAAACCACATGGTATGTATGGAAATTTCAGTTAAAATTGTCATTAGGCAAACTAAGCAAAGATTTTTGTCGTCTATGTGCCTGCAGCTTCAATGTTGTGGTCTGTTAGCCATCTAAATCCTTTTTTAGGTTTTTTTTGGATTCTGGACAAATGACAATCCTTGAATAAAGTATGTAATCAGGCACATTTGATGCAGGTTTTTGACACATTAAAAACTCAGATTATCATCCTCATAATTGAAAGAAATACCTACAAGCAAAAAAAAAATGAGTTGAGCAACCATTGAAAAAATGACTTAAGAATGATTCCTTACTCCATCATAGAAATGTTCATGATTTTTTTCTGAAGTGATGAGGCCTCAACACAATGCTGACCTTCCTCCTTGTGATGATGAATTCATGGATGAGCCAGCTTTTGTCCATGAGCTTTGTCTTTTCCTCTGTGGCACCTTTGTAGATGGACTCCCCTATCATAAGTTCATTGCTCCCATTGATAATCTTGATGCAGTGAGTAGGGGAAATTGGCATGCTGGATGCTGAGCTCTTGTCAATTGAAGAACAACTGGGACTGAGCTTGCATAGTGCTGCTTGTTATGAGCTGAGAAGGTGCTCAGCAGGTTAGAAGCTGACCTTGCTCTCCCCCTGCGATGACACTTCCTAAGACACTGCTGGGGCCAGAACCAGTTTCTGGTGGTAAAAGGGTAAAAGAAACCTGTTATCTGTTTCGTAGCCAGCTTTTCACTGTAGAAATAGGCACTTTCCTTTGTTTGAAGAGATTTTCCAGCAGAATTTTGTACGTTGGTAATAGCATAACATGTTTCTTTTTGACTTTTCCCTAATGAAACACTATTGAGTGCCAGCAGTGAGATAGGCGAACTAAGTACTGATTCGCGTTCCTCCTTTGGTAGGGGTACAATTAACAAACACAACCAAATGGCATCAACTAGTGGAAGAGACACGTTTTCCTTTGATTTCTTTAACAAAGTAACAAATGCTTCCCCGCTATATCCGAGTCGTTCCCTTAAGCTTCAGTATTATGGCAGTACAAACCTCGCTAGAACTTGCGCGTGCAAATACGTAAATTCACTCTGGACTCCAGTAGCCCTTGGGCACAGTTAGTAACGACTTCTTCGAAGGCATGGAATGGGGAATCCTAACTTTTCTTACAAGGTCTGAGTCTTACAAGACAGGAAAGCCGTTCTACTTCCGCTCCCTTCTCGTAACCAAACTATCACTGTCCAAGCCGTCAAAATGTATCCCCCAACCAACTCGGTAGTTCTCCTTGTAGATAACCTTAGTCCTTCCTCGGACATTCCTCCTTAGGCAATTTTGAAGCTTGCTGATCGCCGTTTTGGGCATGTCAGAGAGGAATTTTTAAATGAACCGGCGTGACCTTGGACACTAGACGCAGAGCGTCACTTTCAAGCAAGCCTTCGTGCTTACATACAAGCCTCCTGGTTTGAATTCCAAGTTTCAAAGTAATAATAACCTGGAGGAGGAGGAGGATGGACCAATGTGGATGCGGGAATTCCGACATTGGAATACCTTCAGTTTCGTCCATCAGAATGAGAAACTGGCGTACTCATACTTGAAAAAAGCTCAATTACGTGGCTATGTCCCCCCGCATCGCTATGTCTTCTGAAAAGGTACATGCCTCACTTGATCACGTTGATGGCCTCATAATGGAACATATCTCTGGACGAACCATGGACGAACTTGAACCAGGCATTGACATATCCGACGATGATGCAGAGGAAGTGTCCCAGAAGGTCCTGACTCTTGGCCGGCATATGCGGCACTACGGCGTCCACGCATGGTGACATACACCTCAACAACATCATTCTCCGCGCACCATCTAACGATCCTGTTATTATCGACTGGGGCTGATGTATAGGATGCTCAGAATAACTGTTCTGCTGAAGAGAACTGGAACAATCATGGCCTCCACATAGATACTGAGTCCATATACGGAAGATCCTTGGGCACGGCCGTCCTTTCTCCAATGAATGCAGAGAAGCCCATGCACAGCAGGTGGGCTGGAAACTCGCCAACGCTAGTGTTCATACCCCCGAAGAGTTGGAGAAATTGTATTACAGAGATCATAGTGTACCCGACGAGAACTCTGCTGTGGAGGGTCAAGCCAAATTTCAAGACTCGACCTATGTTTGAACCATTCGAGCCTCTGCCATGAGAAGTAGTCACCGTTCAAATTCTATCATTTAATCTCTTTATTTCATTGCTGGCATTGTCATAATCAAATGAATATTGTAACAAACGGTGGGCTGTAGAGTCCGGTCTCTGATTGTCATGCAAGATCTATCAGCGCCTACACCACATGCATCCTTCGAATTTACCCCTGCCTACATTTGAACCTTTTTCTAAAAAAGAACACTTGTGGAGTTTACGTCTTTCATTTTAGCAGCTGATATCATGACAAAGGTAGTCAGACTACCTTTGCTGAGGCATCAAACTATTTTCTAAAAAAAAAACCAGTTATCCAAAGTACGAGACACGAGACACGAGACGCTCGGCACCACGTTGCACAGCACGGTCATGTATCTACAGCCACGAGAGCGACGGCCATACCCCCCGTGGCTGGCACCACTCCGCTATTTGAATCTTAGACTGCCCTCGTCCGGAACATCCTGGGGATAGAACCAGTCTGGGGCCGATGGGGACCCACATAAGCCGTGTCCTCTATAAATCCTCTATGTAGCAGGTCCCTAAGGAACACCCCGCGCCGCCGACAACCTACCCAACATCCTCTCCTCTCCTCCTCTCTCTTCTCTGTCCTCTAATCTCTCACTCAAGGAGACCCATGCCTACCAACTAGCAGCCGTTTCAAATGAGATTATACAAAATCAGACAGATAATAATACAGAAAGCTATAGCGGACACAAAGAATTCGAAACGACGACTAAGGGGGAAAAAAAATTGGG
>QLOM01001275.1:0-25224 GCA_003313785.1 Termitomyces sp. MG148 | reverse complement strand
CCCCCGACTCCCCCACCGCCTCCTCATTCACCCTATCCTCCGACAACCTCCTCCTCCTCCGGTACGGACGAATCTACGCTCCGGACCACAAAAACATCAGGCTCGACATCCTCCGGCAGCACCACGACCACAAACTGCAAGGCCACCCCGGGATTTGTAAGACATATCAACTCATCTCCTGCACTTACTTCTGGCCAGGTTTAAAGGAAGACGTCGCCCGCTATGTCAAAGCCTGCGAACCCTGTCTCCAGGCCAAGGTTCCCCGCCACCGTCCTTACGGCCTCCTGAAGCCCCTCCCCGTGGGACGCCGCCCCTGGTCCTCTATCTCCATGGACCACATCGTCGAGCTCCCGGAGTCGGAAGGGTATAACTCCATCCTCGTCATAGTCTGTCGCCTCACCAAGCAGGCCATCTTCATCCCCTGCCGCACCACCGACGATGCCCCGGAGTTCGCCAGACTCTTTCTCAAGCACGTCTTTTCCAAGCATGGCCTCCCGGATGATATCGTCTCTGACCGGGGCCCACTGTTCACCTCCCGGTTCTGGCAGTCTCTGTGCAAGGCCCTTGACATCAAAACAAACCTCTCCACCGCCTACCACCCAGAGACCGATGGCCAGACCGAGCGGGTCAACCAGACCCTGGAACAGTACCTCCGCCTCTACGTCAATTACCTCCAGGACGACTGGTGCTCCGACCTTCCCCTAGCCAAATTCACCTACAACAACACTCCTCACTCCGCCACCGGAGTCTCCCCCTTCTTTGCCAACAAAGGCTACCACCCCCGTCTCACCCTCTCGCTCAAGGGCATCCCCTCGCACGCCGCCCACGAAGTCGCTCACGACCTCTGGGAGCTCCACCAATTTCTCTGGGACGAAATCAACACCGCCAATAAAGCTTACGCCAAACACGCCGATGTTCACCGCGAACCCACACCCAATTGGACCCCCGGTACCCTGGTATGGCTCGACCGACGCAACCTCAAAACCCGACGCCCTTCAGTAAAGCTCGACCACAAACGACTAGGACCCTTCAAAATTCTCCGCAAGATCTCATCGCACGCCTACAAGCTCGACCTACCCCCGGGCCTCAAGGGACTCCACCCCGTGTTCCACGTATGCCTCCTCGAACGACATGCCCCGGACCCCTTCCCCGGTCAACGACCCAACAAACCCCCGCCCGTCAAAATCGAAGGAGAAAATCAATACGAAGTTGACCAGGTCCTCGACTCCCGGCTCATCCGAGGCCACCCCCAGTACCTGATACGCTGGAAAGGATACGGCCCCGAGGACGACACCTGGGAACCCCGAAAACACCTCACCGACGCCCCCGCCAAACTCCGGGACTTCCACCGGCAACACCCCTCCAAACCCCGGGATCCCCGGGACTAGACTTCACAGACGGCCTTAGAGGGCGTAACCCCTGCCTCTGAATTCATCAGGGATTCAACTCCCACCAAGACCCCTACGTCTCCTTTTGCCCTTCCTTCTCCATTACTAAGAAAGATCCTCGACAGATAACGGACCAAGAAATGACTAGATTCGACTCTTCGACGACCTGGCACAAATATACAGACTACGAGTACAATATAGAACAAAAGGTGGCTCAGCCGCGGCTCAAGGCGATGCTTCAGTCCAAACCCCTCCGGCCCCCTCTGCCCCCTCCCACAAACGTCCCACCTTTCCCCGCGACTGCCCCGCCCCATTCCTCTCCTTAACCCTCGTTCCCCTCCTGCTCCGGTGCATCCCTCGGCCGCCCCGCGTCCTCGATCGCCAGCGCCCCCTCCATCTGCAGTACGAGCGCCGCCACGTTGTCCTCGTGGCGCGGCAGGTCCTCTCCTGCATCGGTGGCGACCTCGAGCCATGACCCGGGGGGCAAGGCGTTCCTTCGGCGATGCCCTGCCAACAGGGAGTCCAGTCACGCAACCCCCTGCTCAAGCTCCGGAGGGAGGTCAAAAAGCATCCGGCCCAAACCATCCCTAATGGAGGCCTGGGCCGCCGAAGCCCCGTCGAGCAGCACGCGATGCTCGCGGACCCATCCTAAGGACAACCAGTCAGTACTCCGGGAGGAGAAAATCCAATCACGCACGCATAACCGCCGCTCGCCCCACGGCAGCCTCCTCCATCAACCAGTCCCGCCGCCTCCGCGCCGACTCCCCCAATCCCCGAGCCTCGTGGACCTCCCGCACCAGCCGCTGCAGCTGCTCTCCCTCCGCACCTGACGTGCCCTGCCCCTGCACCGCTCCCGGGGCACCCACCGCCCTCGCCGCCGATGACCGCTCCATCTCCCGCCGGAGCCTCCCCTGAAGGTCCTGCACCTCGCGGGTCCACGCGTTCAAGATCTCCACCGCTGCTTGGCAATCCCGCTGCGCTTCGTCGCGCTCCACCCATACCTCGACCAACTCCGCCTCGCGCTGTGCCAACCTCCCCATCACCAACTCCAGCCTGCAGCGCAAGTCCAGATTCGCCGCCGACAGCGCCCGATTGGCCACAACCTGGGGGTGGTCAAGCACCCGCCCCGACCGTGGAGAGTAGACGTGGGGGCGAGAAGGCCCCGCCACCGGAGAAGCCGAGCGCCGGGGACATTTGGAGGGCTGGCCTGACCCAGTCTTGGGGGAGGGGGACGCCCGCCGCTTACCCTTATCCCTAGGGGCGGGGGCACCCACGACCGTTCGCCGCCCTCCTCACGGAGGCCCCACCTTCCTCTCCGGTCGCTGCCCCGACTCCTCGCCACTGCTACTAACCCCCTCGTCCTCCGGAGACACCGCCCTGATGTGCCGTGACCGCGATGGCCCTGCCTTCAAACCCCCTGCTTGCGCCGGTCTTGCCCTTGTCCCGGAAGGAACCCTCGCCGCCTGCGCCATCTGACTCTTGACCCATTCGACATCCCAACCCTCCTCCTGCGCCACGCAAGTTGCATGCCAGAATCGCGCAACGGAGCACCGCTCGTGACGAGTACAGCACGCATCGCACACTGACGAGTCCCGCCGCGACCTGGGCTCCTGAGGGGTGAACCTGCACGCGTCCCCGCGATGAGCACAGAACATGCACTAGGGGGGTCAACTCCGGAGAAGGCGAAGAAACAGGATGACTTACCGGCCCCTGAGCACAACACCAGTCCATGGAAGGGGGTCCCCGGGCGCACCCCACCGCCTCCGCAAACCGCTGAGGGGTCACCTAGGCCTGAGGGACCCGTTGCGCCTCCGATACCACCTGGATATCTCCGGGGGCAAGGGCGGGCCGCGCAACGCGAGAAGTCGACACGGGGGGGACCGGCACTCAAATCACTACCTGTGGACGGGGAGGGAGCACGTAAGTGCGACGACCAGGCCCCGCCGAAGATTCTCCCACCTCTACACCGGGGTCAGTCGGCAGCCAGAGAAAACTTGGGGACTCATGCTGACGGGCGAGCTCATCCAAGGCCCGCTGCTCCCGGCGCCGGTCATGAGGAGCCCAGCGCGCTTCGTAAGCCTCCCACACCTCTACGCAGTTCTCGCCGGGAGGAGGAGGGGTCGGGGAGGGAGAGAGGGGAGCTGGAGACGACATGGTCAGGAAAGAAAGGTCAGGGAACTCGGAATTTTTTTCTCTGGTTTTCTTAATACCGCGAGGCTTCGTGATGGCCATCAAGCTTCTAGTTCAGCTCCCATGGAGAAGCCGCACCGCCACGACCGTTCGCCGTCTCGAAGGGTCTCGATGCCAGGGGGGGGGTAATGTCACGACCCACCCCCGGGCCTGAGCCCTGGGCCCGGGACCACACCACACACCCCGGCAAACACCCCTCGCACGACCTCGACTCGGGACGAACCCCACAAACACCCAACACGGCCATCACGTCATACCCTGGTCGACCCTGACGTTCCCCCTGGACACCCCACGAACACTGCCGACGACCCCCGGAGATCTCCGGCGTGACAGCACGGCGATCCACACAACATCCGACGCATCATGCATGATCGCTTCGTGCCATGCATCATGCCACGCATCATGCCACGCATCATGCATCGCCCTGCGCATCAACCCACGCATCATGCTTCGTCCCACATCAACCCCCACATCATGCCTCATCGCGTCCTCTTGTCGCACCACGTCCTCCCTTGTGCGGCGCTACTGCGACTCCCAAAGCAACGGCGCCACTCCCAGCCGACACCCGCGGTTTTCCTTTGTCCTCCTAGGTGCTCCGGGACACCACCAGAGCCCCGGAGCAGCCCCAGACCCAGAACTGGGACCCCGGACCTGCCTCATCGTGTAGTCAGTATATAAGCCCCCCCATAGCACTAAGTACGGTAGTCTTGATATTGCCCATACTCTCCGGTTTTCCTCTCGTATCGCTCCGGTCTCGTAACTTCGCCTCGTACTTGTCTCCATTCTATCGTCTCGTACTCGTCTCCATTTCTATAGTCCGTATTTGTCTCTACTCTCTCGACTCGTATCTGTCCATTGTCTCTATCTACTCTCTTAATTCCATCTCCTTTGCTCATCCGTCTCTTTCCTCCGTCCTCGTCTCTGCCTCGAGTTTCTCCTTCCCTTCCCTTCTTGTATTCCGATCTCTTATCTTCCCGGCCCGCATTCTCCGCTCCTCTGAGCTCGGTCCCGCACCTGTCAAACTCTAAATTGCCTATTCGCCTATCAGCCCCCTGATTTCCCTGGATAGTTCGCCGCCGGCACGCCACTCATCGCACTGTCTAACCCGAACTTTCCCCAGTAGAACCTTCTCGTCTGGCGCCCGCCCCTTGCTCGCGCCAACCCCGGGACACTTTGTCTGGTCTCCCCACGCTCCCGGCGCACGTTGCCTCGTCCCGGCGCCTTCCTCTGGTCCTCTCTAAGTCCCGGCGTGTCCGTAGCTGTTCGAGTCCGCTTGGTAAGGCCTCGCCCAGAATTGCTGAGCCCCTGGGTCAGCGGAACCTGACAGGGACCTAGAATGAGGCCAATGCTTGCGCCATGTCATCGGCCACGGAAGGGTCGGGGCATTGAGCCGGCCGTTTCGTAACAGTCTTAACACCCATCAGTATTAGGGCGTGGCAGGCGGTGGCAGCGTCGGGGGCTGGTCAGACGCCCGTAGGAACCAACGCGGAAGAAACAGGGGGATTGGGGGCGCGTCCCTTCCCTTTTTCGGCGGCGGTGTAGCGGGAGACTTTGGGGGAGGGGGCACTGGTTGACAGCGCGGTAGTGGATGGAGCGGGAGCAGGGAGTGTGGGAAGGGTGTCCAGCGCAAGGAGGGCCCGCTCTTCAGGAAGCTGAGGCACAGATCAATGATGTCACAAAAGGGGAGGCGGTGGAACAATATACCACCACGTCGTCTAGCCGGCGGGCCCACGGTTTGTCCCGACGGGGGCCCCAGCGACGAAGAAACTCACGGCGAGCCTCAGCATACCGTGGCCACTGCACCCCGTGCTTGCTAAGGTTGTTCCAACTGCCAATCAGACCGGCAAGGCCAAAGGCGGCCGTCTCGTTGTTAAACCCGCCCGAAGGGAAATGGGCAAGGCGGTCCAGGGCCTCGTCGGCTTGGGTCAGGTATTGATGGGCAAGGGACGCACGGAAAGAATCGGCAGGAGGGTGGGACATAATGGCTGTGCGGAAAAGGGAGGAAAGGGCGCGAACGGCGCTGGCTACTTATAGGAGCCGGCGCAAGAAGCCTAAACGAGACACCGAGCTTCCCTGTCAGAGAAGCGTGCTTCTGGCCTGATCAACAATTCAGGGACGAGCTTCAAGAAAGCACTAACAATTTGGCTATTGACTGGGGGCAGCCTAATTTTAAAGTTTGGGGGAGATGTAATGGAAACTACCAAACGCAAACTAGAAGCTAGGAGAACTAGGCAGGACTAGGCGAACCGCGATGAACATAACCCTGGTCACGCTGCCACTCAAGAGCAAGCGCGCACTCCTCCTCATACCGAAGCAAGGCAAGGCACCGACCCCCGAACGCCCGGAGATCATGCCGCGCAACAACTAACTGGTGGCGGGCATGATCAATACCGGTAAAAGCATTTTCTATAGTGGTGCGGCACTGCCGCCAGTGATGATGAAGGTGGCCACGACTAGAGCGGAAATCGACGGGATACGGTAAAGCGGGCAGAAGCTAACCGACATCATCAGGAAGGTGACGTGTGGGAGGACGGGAAGGTTCATTCTGAATTGGAAATGTCTAATCAGTCAAAAGAAAAGCAGAGAGGCCTAACACACAAGAAACATACGTCGGAAGATTCTGTGAAAGATTCTGTGGAGGAAACCGAAATAGGGGAGGAAAGACGATCTCCACGCAAAGCGCGAGAAGAAAGGACAATTGGAAGGTCCAGGTCATCAGCGGCGGCCGACGCGACGAGGGACAAAGGGGGCGCCCAAGGGGCCTGTCGATTTCGCTCCCAATGTTCGACAAGGAGGTGCCGTACGTGGTCAAGTCGGGGCCAACTGCGACCGAGGCCTCAACCGGTGGTACAAGACCGGTAAAGAACAGCAAGGTCCTTGACAACCTCATGGTCATTGAGGGGGTTGTCGGCATGGACAAGGATGGACGTCAGCAGGGGATCGGCCAAAGAAATAAAACTGTGAGCGGCTTCATCAAGGAGGTGGGAAATATCAGTGACAGGTTCGGGGGACATACCACAGGATGCGGTAAGCGGAGGACGGCGCCAGACTTTATAAGGAGGGGATAGCAGGCCCAGAACAAAAATACCAAAGTCCACGCAGGGTCACACCATGCATACCGCAAACCAAGTATAACGGAGGGTACTGGACCAGGAAGTGGAATGGCAGAAAATAAACAACAAAACAACCGCGAATACCAACCCGGGTGGAGTACCGAGAGAAGGAGATAAGAACACTAGAAATATGCCAAACAGATAGGTACCCCCCTGCAGAACGCAAGCAAGGCAAGGACATCAACCATGGAAACAAGCAGGGGGAACTTCACACCGCTTTAACGGGTATGGAGGTGTGGAAGATTAGTGGTCAATGATGGACATGAGGAAAACATGAGAGAAGAACTCGACTAACAAAAACCGGAACTCATTCAGAAAAGAAACAAAGCCGTGGGATTGCAATGTTTTATGCTACAGTCTACACACTAGGCTACAACAAAATGGTGGCGGGCGCGGGGGAAGGAGAGGAATAGGATGCGGTGTCAAGCTCGGGGAAGGTATCAGGCGGAAAACAGTTATCGGCGTGCCAAGAGAGGGCACTATCGCACTCTGCCTGGTACCAAACGAGGGCATCCATGCGGGTACTGAGGATGTCGGCATCTTGACGGACCAGGGACAACCAAAGGCGCGAGGCTTTGGCGTCGGGGCGGAGGAGGCCAGCCAAGGAGCGCACGCGGTCGTGGAGACGGCGAAGGCTGGCCGGACTCTGACGAAACTCGACCGGAAAAGGCAGGCCGGCCGGGAGCCATTGCCAGTCGGAAGCACCATGGAGGGAAGGAGGGCGCGGCAAAGGTATGGGGGAGGGAGATGGGGTAGGGGAAGGGAGCGGAGACGTGGGCAACGAGGGGGGGGCGGAAAGCATCCGCGAAGGCAAACAACTGACGAGGACAGAGGTGGCGGCTGTCGAAGGCACGGGCACAGAAGGGGGCAACGACTGATACACGGTCCCCTCAACAAAGGATGGGTGCTCATCGGTGGCGGTCGCCTACAAAACGAATAAGTCCAACGACTAGAAAGACAAAGGCAGCTCTCTCCAGCTTACCACAGCATCGCCTACGGAAGTCGCCCATGGTTCACGTGGATGAAGGAGCCATTGCTCCACAAGCAAGCGCTGGGCTTCAGTATGGCGCGGCCAGACAATGCCCAGGAGCTGAACCTCGTCCCAGGTAACCAGAATGGCGGAAAGGTCCGTAACAATCTCCTGATCATAATCGAAGGAAGCGGCGCTAGCAATGAAGACGTCGAGGAGAGAGTCCGCCATGCGCGCAAAGGCCCGCGCATGGACGGTGGTCACTGGCAGAATCGAGGACTCCGGAGAAGACATGAAGTGGCCAAAGACCTTGAAGGGCCCTCCTTTATAAGGGAGCGGGAAGGACGGCGACCTGTGCACATGAGGTCAGGAGCGCCAAAGAAGCAAAGGGTGGGCGCCCGAAGCGTAGGTGTCAGCTGTCAACTTGCCTGATGGAGCGTGCGACTATCGACCTCCTTATGGGGAAAGAAGTACGGATTGGCAAGAACCCCACACAAAAGAAGGCAACAAAGAAGAAAAAGTGATATATTGGAAAACAAGAAAAACTTGAAGCTACGCTAATGGCCTATCAGTTGGGCGAATTGGGGGGAAAAGGCGACTGGGAAGGGGAAACAATGAGAGCAGGCAGGATTTCGTTGGGCAAGTGGTCTAACAGCTCACATTCCATGGTGCTGTCGCACTCTTGTAAGTAGCAGATGAGGGCGCTATGCCGCTCGTTACAGAGCCGTAACTCACGATGGGTTAAGGCAAGCTGGCGGAGGTGGGACTGGATTTCGATGCACATAATATCCAGGTGTGCTAATGCGAGTTTGGAGACTCGGCAGAGAGAAGTCCGATTTTGAAGAAAGTTGACTGGAAAAGGGAGATCAGCGGGAATCCGTTGCTGGTTGGTAGGATCATGGAAGGTTGGGGGGCGTAGTTGCTAAAAATCCAATGTCACAAGACGACCCGGGCGAGAGAGGGGCCAGGAAACAACCTATCTGGGAGCGCCGACCATGTTGAGGTGGGCCGTGGGGTACGCGAGGCGGAGAAAGATCCAGAGAGGCCGGGCCGATGGGAGGCAAGGCAGACAGAGACGGAAGGGATATGGGGTGACTGACGGGGGGAGGGTGAAAGAAAGAGCCTTCCAGGAGGGAACTATCCTCAGCGACCGCCACACGCTAAGGAAATGGTGAATGGCGCGACAGGGGAGGCGAAGGCAACCCACCACTGCCGATATAACGGTTGGCAACCAAGACTTGAGGTTGTGACGGAACCAGCGTTCAACGAGTACATGCTGGGCAATACGAGCATGGGGCCAGACTACTTCCCTTACTTGCCATTCCTCCCACACTCCTAGTAAGGCAGCGAGGCTATTTATGAGGGCCCAATCGTGCTCCGGAAGAGACGCGACAACAAGGATTGCCTCAAGACAGCGATCGGCCATACCGGTAAAAGCACGAGTACGGGCAACGGCAAAAGCATAGAGGGGCGAAACAGGGGGAGGGACCATAACGACACAAAAAGACAGGCCACAATGGAAGATAAAAACTTATAACACAGAAGGAGGGGCAGCGGAGACGAGAAGACGGCGGCCCTTCAAAAGAAGGCCACAAGAAGCAGAAATCGCCAAGCATCGCCAAAGCACGGGCTCGCTCGGAACGGGCTAGAAGGGTCAACGACATATGTGGCAACGGGCCCCAAGAAAAGAAATTGCTCGGGCTATGGAAAACAAACGATTCAACTATCTATGGAGGGGGTCCGGGACTACTAATTTGTGGCCAAAGCCTGGTCACACTCCTGCAGGTAACGCGTTAAAACGTCAAGACGTTCCAAAGTGGTATCCGCATTGCGATGGATCAATGCTAAGCGACTAAAAATGGCCACCAGCTCTGCCTGGGTCCGGTGGAGGAGATGGCGGGCCCGCTCCACAAGCATGGCTAACTGTTCATGCTCTCGGGGAATGGGGAAAGTTAGGTCGGCCGGGAGCCACCGGGGGTCGGAGGCGCGAAGCACTGAGGAAGGGCAGAGCTGGGAAGACAGATTAACTACGGAAGTCGCAAGGCAGACACCGAAGGACCTACCGAAGGCAGTCCAGAGCCGACGACATGGGGGCGTGTGGAAGAAGACGGAGCGGACAGACGTCGAGCCGGAAGGACGGGGCCATTGATAGCATGGGAGGGGGGCAGAATGAACTGGGCGGGACCAGCAATGGACGAAACACTAACCACTTGGGAAGTCACCGCATGAGGCCAGATTTCATTTTGGTGGAGGAACCAACGATCTACTAGCAAATCCCAGGCAACACGGGAACGGGCCCACGACACTCCCCCGCATTGGTACACTTCCCACTGCTCCAGGAGCAATGCTAACCCTTTGACAACGGCGTGATCGTTGTCTGGCAAAGAAGAAGCGGCTACCGCCAAATCCAGCACGCGATCAGCAAGGCAGGAAAAGTCGACAGGAGAAGGGAGGTCGAGAGAAGGCATATGGGAGGAGGGAGGACGGAGACCTGTTGCGCCACAAACAAGAGCTTACTAAAGGGGGGCGATCTGTCCAAGAAGGGCCATCAGGCAGGTGACCCGGTATAGGACCACAAGAGAAAAATGGAAGCCTGATCGAAGAAGGAACTCAACCAAAGTAACAAAGGAGCTTGGTGGGAGAAACCGCAAGGACTGGGGACAGTCCAGATCTCAGTTTGGGGGAGGATGATAGGGACAGCCTGGCACTGAGGGCGGAAAAGAGCAAAAGTATCCCAAATGAGGACGCTGCCCTTCAGCGGGACCGACAGGACCCAAAGACGGGATAGGTTGGGAACAGACCGAAAAACGGTACGGAATGAACCCGGCGGTACCCACCGCGGAACCCCAGAAAGGAACAGAGGAATGGAATGACGGAAGAATAGGGGATGGAAAGCGGATAGCAGAGAAGGAAAGCAGGATCTGCTAAGAGACAACGGAGGAACCTTAGTTGGACAGGATACTATAAAAACTGTACAATATGTTTGGAATAAAGCATCTCTTTCACCTTGAAACATAGTCCAGAGTTTACGATACAGAGCTCAAAAGACATTCCGAACTTGTCCATTGCGTCCTGCGTATCCAACAGCGTTTCCGTCACCAATTCCGACGGCGTCCTCTCTCTTACCACACTTCTACTGATCTGTCGTCTACCGCAAAAACATAACATCCTGATAAACCGCTAGAAGTTTCTGCCAAAAAGCTTCCGTCCTACTGACAGCTACTTCCGTCACGTGCTCAGATGGTCGACTTAGAGCAATCAGGTGGTTATCCTCGAAAGATTCTTTGCTGACTATCAGTCACCCCTATAGCACGCTAATAATAAAGACTTAACAAAAGTCAACATTCTGCTTATAGGAAGTTAGTGACGTTATCAGCATATTTGCGGTGCTGCACGTTGTTTGCGTTTCTGGTGCCGGTAATACCCCTCCAGTGTATCCTGTTGGCGGAGCGGGGGTTGGCGCAGAACTGGTATCAGTGCTGTGCAATATCCATACGCTAGCCTCATATACCCAACTAACCTCGTGAGGCTCATCAGGGTGGTGGTTGGGAGCTAAGATCTCCAACCGTCTCGCTATTTTTGTCCATAGTGACGTCGGGAATCCCTGCTGGAAGTACCGCTTTTCCTCGTTCGTGGAGATTTTGTCATGACTCTTTAGCCATTGCGCAATTTGTTGGAACGTTCGGTAATAGTCCGAGAGCTGGCCCAATGTAGTTAAGCCCGTACGGAATGTGCCCGTTACATGCCTTTCCAGGTCGCTCACCGCCCATTTGGCTTGCTCCTCTGCTCCAGGATATAATTTCACAATTGCGGCTTTCCACTCCGCGTAGGTGTACAGGCGGTTTGGTTTGCTGGTATCATCTTCAAACTGCGGAATACATGTCCATAGTTCCACCATGTCGTACGACACATATCGTGCCACATATTCCTTCTTATGGCGCTCGTCCGTGACCTGGCAATTGCGAAACAAGTACTCTAATTCGCGAAAGTAGTGAGGCAGCTCCCTTGGCTTGTTTTCATTCCATTTTGGGGCTGTTCCGCTGCCCCTGGTCGGCATCCGCAAAGCGGTGTTTTCCTCCATTCTCCTGGGTTGACTATTTTTGATTAGTTTTGGTGGGTGCTGAACGGGTGTCAGTCGGGGAGTGGCTGGTACCGATATGTCGAATGAGAAGAATTTGTCTAGCAGGGTTACCGGTGATAAGTTTCTTGGGAATAGATCTGGGATATCGTCAACGGTTAGTCTCTGATATGCCGCTTCTAGTTCTTCCGCTAAGGTAGGCGGTACATGGCGCCTTGTTGAAGGGGTCGGGTCGGTTAATCCGATTCGGATTGGGATTGTCGGTAATGGCGGGAAAAGACTCGATGGCAGTTCTGCAGCTTCCCAGCGTTGCCTTTGTGCTCTAGTTTCTGGTGGTATTCTGTAAAAGAGGCCCTCGCGGTGGGCTCCAATATGATAATGTCACAAACTTCCTATAAGCAGAATGTTGACTTATTGCTAGTCTGTTATTATTAGCATGCTATAGTGGTGACTGATAGTCAGCGAAGAATCTTTCAAGGATAACCACCTGATTGTTCTTAGTCAACTGTCTGAGCGTGCGATGGAAGTAGCTGTTGGTAGGACGGAAGCTTTTTGGCAGAAACTTCTGATGGTTTATTGGTATGTTATGTTTTTGCGGTAGACAACGGATCGGTAGAAGCGCGGTAAGAGAGAGGACGCTGTCGGAAACGGTGATGGAAACGCTGTCAGATATGCAGGACGCAATGGACAAGTTTGAAATGTCTTTGAACTCTGTACTGTGAGCTTTGGACTATGTTTCGAGATGAAAGAGATGCCTTATTCCAAACATATTGTACAGTTTTTATAGTATCCCATCCAACTAAGGTTCCTCCGTTGTCTCTTAGCGGATCCTGCTTTCCTTCTCCGCTATCCGCTTTCTGTCCCCTATTCTTCCATCATTCCATTCCTCTGTTCCTTTCTGGGGTTCCGCAGTGGGTACCGCCGGGTTCGTTCCATACCATTTTTTGGTCTGTTCCCAACCTATCCCGTCTTTGGGTCCTGTCGGTCCCGCCGAAGGGCGGCGTCCTCATTTGGGATACTTTTGCTCTTTCCGCCCTCAGTGCCGGGCTGTCCCTATCAGCGAGTAAGTGGACAAGGGGGTTCCGGGATGATTAGTGGAGCTACAAACATGCTGACAGCTGTGTCATGGGAAGGGCGCAAAGAATGATCACACAGACAAAGTTTTAAGGTTGAATGGTTGCGGAGCCAAGCTCTGGCGGAGCTGGGCCGATTAGGCTGAAGGCCGGGGAAACTGGGAGACTGATGAGAAGAAACGAAAGAGAACTGAGTGGACAGAGTTGGGGAAAAACAAATAGATTGAGGAAGAGATAGCGAAGACAAGAGTAGAGACAAGTATGAGACAATGGAGATAGAGACGAGTACAAGGTGAATATACAAGACCGGAGCAATACAAGAGAAACCAAGAAGTGTAAGCAATATCAAGACTACTGTACTGGGTGCTACCGGCGGAACTTATATACTGACTACATAATGAAGAGGAGGTCCAGGGTCCCGGCCCTGGGTCTGAGGGCTACTCCCGGGGCTCTGATGGTGTCCCAGCGCATAAAACAGGACAAAGGAGACTCATGGGTGTCGGATGGTAGTGGCACTGCTGCTTTGGGAGTCGCAGTGGCACCGTGCAAGGGGTGACGTGGCGCAACAAGGGGGCGTGGTGTGGCATGATATGGAGACTGATGCGTTGCGATGTATAATGCATGGACTGACTGTGCGAGGTGATGCATGATGCATGGCATGATGCGTTGGGTGATGCAGGTCATGCATGATGCATCGAGTGATGCCTGATGATGCCTGATGCCTCGGGAGATGTGTGGGTTTCCATGCTGTTGTGCTGGGGGTCTCCAGAGATTGTTGGTGATGTCCGAGAGCGCCGGAGTCCGCCGGTGATGTCCAGGGGAGGCGTCAGGGTCAGCCGGGGTATGACGTGATGGCCATGTTGGGTAATTGTGGAGTTCGTTCTAAGTTGGGGTTGTGCAAGAAGTGTTTGCTGGGGAGTGTATGGGGTGGTCTGGGCTTGGAGGTGGGTCATGACATGCTGTCTGCTTCCTCCACCTTGTGGGATTCCCCCTCCTCCTCAACTGCACTCTCCCGCTCCTCTTCCCCTTCCCCTTCCCCTTCTCCTTCTCCTTCTCCGCCCAGCTTGCCGGTTCTTATGATAAGTCCCCTGCTATTACTCTGTGTTTTGTTTTGATCCTAATTGTTGCCTAAGTGCACTCACCGTCACTTCACAGTGCTACAGATTGGCAGTGGCTCCCTGCCGGTTTCCTGTGGAGTTTCAACAGAGCCAAGGCAGGCTCCAGCACCTCCAGAATCAAGCGCAGTGATAAGCCTCTTGCTGAGCTCAGCGCATCAGTGCTATTTTTAGCAACTTATATTTTGCAGCTAGCAGAAATTGAACTCAGGCTACAGGACGCAATGCGCAGGATCACGGGACTTAGCGACCACCTGACTTGGTGGCCAAATGATGATTTACAGGTCACATGGCAATCACAAGACTTGGCAACCACGGGACTTTAACGACCACATGACTTGGCAATCACCTGCCACCCACCTGACTCCAGCCCGGCCTCCTTTCAGGTCCCCAATCAGTGATAACTGATGCCAGGGCCTTTAGCGATGCCTATCAAAACCCTGTGCTTCTCAAAGATCCAATGTCAGATCACTTTAGCAATGCTTAGCAATAGGCCCCTTGATGGTTTCAGATATTAGCAACGCTTACAGCTTATTCAACACTTAGCAACTTACGTGAATAAGGCCTCCTTGATGGTTTCAGGCCTTAGCGACAGTCCCCATGCATTTGGCCTCTTTCACTGCTAGGATGTTGAGTTAACGCTTGCTGACTTGACACACACCGTTGCTTAGCAGCTTTCACGTTCCATCATACTTGTCTCCATTTTTCTTGATTGATTAATTAGCGACTTTTTTAGTTTAATTACCACAGCAACTTAGTGCCTATAAATATTGTACATATTTTGTTTTAGCCATCATCGAATTGTACACCCCACAGTTCAGATCTCATTTCAGCGCATTCTAAGTCCTCAGAGTTGCTAAGTGATACAGTCTTGTCAACTTCACCTCGCCAACTTTGTTTACCAACTTTTGTCTTATGGTGCCATATAGGCACATTGTTACCAACGTTTACGTCGCTAGAGTCCTTGCCAACTTCTAGCACCCTAGCGCCTTGCAGGCTTTTGGCTTAGATCGCTAAGCACCCAGTTTTTCTATAAGTTCAAATCCCACTAAAAAGACTAGGCTTCTGGGACCCTGCTTGGGACTCATTCTCATCACTAGCGACCGCTCGACACTACTCATTTGTGAGGCGCTAAGTTTACCATCTACCAGGACAGTGCTTAGCAACTTTTGGGCATCATCAGCGGGTCTATGCTACTGCTGTCTGGGTGGATGCCAAAGCCACCTCACCAGCTGGCACTTTCCCGTCAAAGTGCTGATATCATTGTGACCCACGTAAATGCCCTTGTTTGTTATCAGCGGGAGTGCATTAGTGCTCTGGAGTGGCAGGCCAACCACCACCTTTCTTCCGATGCCTTTCCTGACATACCTGCTGATGCCCTGCCTTCTCCATACCTAGCACCTGACCTATAGCGTAGCCGTGTATTGCTTCTTTCTTTTTAATATCAGAATCTTTGTGCTTTCTATTCTTTTCTTTCTGAGTCCAATTCCGTATCCATTCCTTGGTATGTCATATCCTGTTTTGTTTACTTGGTTGTTGTCCTTGCTAGGTACACATGTTAAGGGCCTGGTGCATTGCCCTCTCAAGTATTCTTTTGGCAACTTTATTTCTTCCCTTTGACCTTGTCTTTGCTGGTTCCTAGCACCTGCTATCCTTGTTACAAGCGGCAGCCTTTGTCATCCGTTTTTGTTATTCAGCTTTCTTGGTAGAGGGTCTATAGGCATGGTGTGACCCTGTGAAGACTCCGGTAGCTTTGTTCCAATTCCATGCCCTATTTTCTATAAAGGCTCGTTGTTTTCTTATCTTTACCACACCATTCTTTATGTTGTTGGTGCCTGCTGTTGATATTGCCCACCTCCTTGGGAAGGCTGCCCATACTTTTGTTAGCTTGGCCAACTCTTTATTGACCTCAATTCTGGCTTGTGCCGACGACCCCCTGAATTATCACAAAGTTGTTGAAGACCTTCCGTTCTTTACCAGTCCTGCACTTCTGGCCATGGCCTTGGCCTTGGCTGGCTCTAGCTGAACCAGGTGCAATGCCTCCTTGTCAAGCGGTGGGGGCAGCATTGTTGCGCCCCTGGGTGGCTTCAGTATTTTGCAAAGCATTGCAAGCTGCCAATGACTTAGGGCTGCCCTCTCTCATTCTACCACAAGCCTCTTCTCATGGAGACCATCCTTCTTCACCTATTTTGGTTTTTTTTCCAAGTCTTCTGTGGTACGTGTTGCTCTGTTTGCTCTGCCTCCTTACCCATTTCATGTTTTTGCTCCAGGGTTGTTCCTCTCATTTGCTGACTCTGCACTTTTCCAATGTTTCTGAGCGGCTTCCGCCTGCTCTGCCATATCCCCTCAATTTCCACCTTAGTCAGGGTCAGCTTCTCTGTCAATGGGAACAGTGCTGTACTGCCCTAGACAATGCTTTTGCGGGCATTGGACAAGCCCATAATCAGTTGATCATTGCGCCTCGTGATCTTTGGAAGTTTGGCAGTCGGTGTCTTGTACTGCTTTGGTATAAGCAGGAATGTGAACATGCTTATGAGCGGCAGCGCTGCCAAGATTCCGCCTATTGTACTTCGCCTAGTCCTGCCGCCTCTTCCCAATCCTTGTCTTGGTAGCTTGAGTCATGTTTGGTAGTTTTCGCTCCATCATGTAGTGTATCTCCATTGTCTTCTCTCCTTAGCTCCTCCCCCAAACTTAAATTTCTGACTACTCTCAGTCAACAATCAATCGTCAAGTCTTCCCAAAGTATGTTCCTGAATGATGCCATCTTTCATTCTGATGGGCCCAGAAGCATGAGCCTGACAGGGAAGCCCACCATCTTAATTAAGCGCCTTGTGCTGGTCCCTATAAGTAGCAGGCGCCAGGCATGCATCCTGCCATTTTGTGCCATGCCTGAGTCCCCTGTCAATTCCTTCCGCACGTCCCTCACTCAGCAGTACGTCACCCAGGCCAATGAGGCTCTAGACTGGTTTGCCAACCTCCCTCTAGGTGGTTAGAATGATGAGGCTGCCACTCTCGGCCTTTTTGGCGTGATTGGCAACTGGGCCAGCCTTGATGGACACGGCGTTGAGTGGCCAAGATATGTCAAGGCACGTTGGGAGTTCATTTGCTGCTGGGCTCCTCATAGGCACAAGTCATGGGCACGCCGCTTTAAGGACATGGTGGTAAGCCGTCTTTTTGTTTTCTCATTTGCTCAACCGGTCTGATTGCCCCTTCTCATCTTCCCAAGAAGCAGGCCCTTCTTGCTCTCAACACCCTGCCTGCGCCCCCTATTGGTTTGTTCACCACGTCTGGTCCTCTTGCCGCATCTGGTCCTCTTGCCGCATCTGGTCCTCCTGCCGCATCTGGTCCTCCTGCCACATCTAGTCCTCCTGCCGCATCTGGTCCTCCTGCCGCCGTTGAGCGCCATTTTTCTGCCATGGAGAAGGGAAAAGAGTGAGCGTCTGACCCTGCCGTAGGTTCTTCCTTGGTTTCCACTGGCATTACCTTGGTTCCCAACTCAAACCGCGTCCATGGACTGGTGCCGACCGGTGTCAAGACTGTTCCGACGCAATTCCTTTGCCGTCCCACCCCAATGGTGGGAGATGACATGGCTTGCGCTCTAGCTGCTTTCAAGGCCCCTACCACTGTGCACGCCTTCACTTCTCTTTTGATTTCTTCTACTCATATTCCATTATCAGTTTTTTCTAGCCGAACTTGCCTCCTTCACTCCTCTGCTCTGTATTCATTGCCTTCATCCCAACAATCCTGCTTTGGGGGCCGGCATAGAGGTTCCTGCCGGTAAGGGTACCATCTGCCTCACCAACTATCCCACTTGGCAGCGTGCCCTTGAAGAGCAGGGTCCGGTATGTTTCTGCTTGCTTTCCTTGTTGCCGCCCTTGGTTCTCATGTCCTGCATAGTGCGATTCCTGCATAATCAAGAACATCGACTGCCTTTGTTGGTACCTGAAGCTGCTATCCCTGCCATCCGTGTACAGTTGTGGCCAAACACTGCACCTGGTCTAGGGCGGGTTTACATAACTGCAAAGCCGCTGGTCATGACACCGTGGGTGTCGCCCTCCACATTGCCCACATTTGCACTGCTCCGGAGTTCCTCTGAAGCCATGGGTGGGGCTGGAAGATTGAGCGGGGCTTCCTGGCTGCTGCCGACATCCACGCCCGGCCTCCCCCCCCTTGAAGCGTAAATATTCCGCCATCAAGTCCACCCCAACCATTGACAATGGCTCTTCCAACAGGGGTGAGTATGCTCCATCTTCAAAGCAATCCCGCAGTAGCTCCATGCCTCCTGCAGGCCTCTTGACGCACACTTTCTGACCCTGTCTCCCTCTTTCTGAACTTGTCCGCCTTCTCGCTGCTTAGTACCATTCATGTTTCTCCCACCTGTCCTGTGTAGCTATCTTGCTCATGCTATACAGTCCAGTCCTCCTTCTCCGCCCACACCCGCCGTCACTTGTTTCTCACCCACCACCATTCCATCACCACTTGTTGCTGTTCTCCATCCTGCCCCTTCTAGTATGGCCGGTAGCACTGAGTCCTCAACTGGGTCATCGGCCCCTGTGGTCCCGCTTGCTCCTGCCCCCGAACTTGCTTCCATCTTGGTTTCCTTGACTGCTCCTCCTCTGCCTGAGGTACTTCCTTCTGCACCTTCCTCGCTGTTGGTTTAGACCAATGCCGACACTGAGGATGAAGAGGAAGACACCTCTAGTTCCGGCAGGTCTTTTGCTGATACGGTAGGTCACGTGTTGCCATCGCCTGCTGACCTCATAGATTTATCCTCTGACGTTGCCCCCATGGTCATTCCTGAGGCAGCACCCCTTCCTGGTGGCACCTTTGGTGGCGTTCCCAATGCTGTCTCCTGGATGTCTTGTATCACCTGCGCCGTGTCAGAGTTGCCATCTACCGCTGCTTGGCAACTCTACTGCCCTGTGCGTTGTCTTTCTAGTTTTCTTTTCTTTCCATCGCTGATTATATTTGCAGCCTTCCTCCCAATACCCACCACTCCTGCCTACGCTCCTTGAAGCCAAGGACTGGCAACGCCTCTCATCTGGCCTGACCGCCTCCATCAACTTCTATCAGGCCCATGCAACGCTTCAGCGTGACCTTGACTATGCCCAGGCAATGCTCCACGCCTACCATGCCCAAGTTGAGGCTGACCGCTGGCGCTTTTTAGTAGCTTATCAGGCTCTTGCCACCTCCACTCTCCAGTCAAATGCTATGGCCTATTTTGCTGCTGAGTGCCACAGCACAATCCAATGGCAAGTCTGCAACCAGATTCCTGCTGACGTGTTCCTGCCTGAGCGTAGCCCTTTCCTCTCCGATGTTATACCGCTGGAGACCTTTGATCTCTCCAACAGCGACTGGGAGATGAAATGGGACTAGGGGGTGTGGTGCAAGTATTCATTTATCTTGGACTCCACATTGTAATATTGGACTTTCTGCATTGCCATAGTATTAATTTTCTTGTAGTTTTTAGTACACAATGACAGTTTTTACCCGTTCTTTTGCTGTGCTTCATTTTTCCGTGTTTGTTTTGCTGTGTTAACTGCACTCAGGTTCCATCATCGTGCTTTGTCTGGTATAGATAAGAAAAAGAAATGTTTTGTTACTCTTGCATTACTCCATCCCTTGTGGGTTTCCATGCCACTTTTCAGTTTTTGTGTTGTGTGTCCTGATTGTCATCATTGCCTCCCGTTGTCCCGTCCTCATTGTCCAATAAATCGGATTCTTCCAACTCCTGCAACCGTGCTGTATCAATATCTAAGGCTGTGTTCAGTAGCTCAAGGCACTTTCTGTCAGGGGACTCCTCATTTCTCCCTTCTTTCACTCCTTATTCCTTCATTCTTTCTCTATTTATTTCCTTATTTCTGCTGTCACTCTTTTACTTTACTGCTTCTATTCTTTCAACACTATTTATTAGTACTATTCTCAGCCCTTGAGGTGCTCTGGTTCTTTAGTTATCATTCAAACAAGTGTCAGTAAGCATCCAGAGGCTTAGTCATCTTGAGGCTAGCCTCCAAATTATTAAGCAAGTCACATGAGACATGTGCATGACCTCTGGCAATGGCAATTTCTGAGTTTTTGATTATTTTCAGAGATTTTCCTTTTTTAGATTATAAATTTTATTATGGCTTTTGTCATACTGTACAGTTGCTTCCCATGCTTCTAGAGCCTTGGAAGCATCACTCCTGGCATAGGGAATCCCTAGACTTGTTCTCTTTGGATATCCCTCTGCTAGGTGAGTAGTTATGGTTGTATTACTCATATATACTTTGGATATCCCTCTGCCAGCTGTGTGACTGAGCCATAGCCTCCAAAGGTTGCTCTTACACTTTCTCAAGAAGTACGGGATCAAGCAAAACGCCGCTACAGGTTGGTGTATGATGATAAGGTTCCACACCCTGATCAAGTACATCCGCATGTTCTGTAATGCCCTAAAAAGGCCATATAGTTCCAGTTTTGGCTGACTGTACCTCGATTCCCGGTCGTTAAGTGTTATTGAACCGAACCAATTATATTTCCGTTGTTTCCAATTATTTGTTGCACACTGACAGAGGAAGAATCCTACTGCAATGTATGACGTATCTACTGCCAAGATTACCAGGTCCACAGAAGTGTAATCAATGGGCACTAGCAGATTGGCAATTTTGAGGGCCATGACTAGATCCTTCTGAGCCACCACTTGTAACTCCCCAAATTCGAACGGGGTGTCCTTGTGTGTCAACTTCACTATATGATGGGCTCGGTGTGCAAAGTTCTTAACCAATATCCGCAATATGCCTATAGACGCTGATAACGTCACTAACTTCCTATAAGCAGAATGCAGACTTTTGTTGAGTCTGCTATTTTTAGCATGCTATAGGGGTGACTGATAGTCAGCGAAGAATCTTCCGAGGATAACCACCTGATTGTTCTAAACCGACCGTCTGAGCACGTGACGGAAGTAGCTGTCGGTAGGATGGAAGCTTTTGGTGGAAACTCCTAGCGGTTTATCGGGATGTTATGTTTTCGCGGTAGACGATGGATCGGTAGAAGCATGGTAAGAAAGAGGACGCTGTTGGAATCGGTGACGGAAACGCTGTTGGATACGCAGGACGCAACGGGCTAGTTCGGAATGTCTTTTTGTACTCTGTGGTGTGAACGCTGGACTATGTTCCGAGGTGAAAGAGATGATTTATTCCGAACATATTGTACAGTTTTATAGTATCCTGTCCGACTAAGGTACCTCCGTTGTCTCTTAGCGGATCCTGCTTTCCTTCTCCGCTATCCGCTTTCCGTCCCCCATCCTTCCGTCATTCCATTCCTCTGTTCCTTTCTGGGGTTCCGCGGTGGGTACCGCCGGGTTCGTTCCGTACCGTTTTTTGATCTGCTCCCAACCTATCCCGTCTTTGGGTCCTGTCGGTCCCGCCGAAGGGCGGCGTCCTCATTTGGGATACTTTTGCTCTTTCCGCCCTCAGTGCCGGGCTGTCCCTATCATCTTCCCCCAAACTGAGATCTGGACTGTCCCCAGTCCTCGCGGTTTTTCTCCCACCCGGCTCCTTCGTTACTTCGGCTGAGTTCCTTCTTCGATCAGGCTTCCATTTTTCTTGTGGTCCTATACCGGGTCACCTGCCTGATGGCCCTTCTTGGACAGATCGCCCCCCTTAAGTAAGCTCTTGTTTGTGGCGCAACAGGTCTCCGTTCTTCCTCCTCCCATATGTCTTCTCTCGACCTCCCTTCTCCTGTCGACTTCTCCCGCCTTGCTGATCGCGTGCTGGATTTGGCGGTAGCCGCTTCTTCTTTGCCAGACAACAATCGCGCCGTTGTTGAAGGGTTAGCATTGCTCCTGGAGCAGTGGGAAGTGTACCAACGCGGGGGAGCATCGTGGGCCCGTTCCCGTGTTGCCTGGGATTTGCTAGTGGATCGTTGGTCCCTCCACCAAAATGAAATCTGGCCTCGCGCGGTGACTTCCCAAGTGGTTAGTGTTTCGTCCACTGCTGGTCCCGCCCCGTTCATCCCGCCTCCCTCCTGTACTATCAATGGCCCTGTCCTTCCAGCTCGACGTCTGTCCACCCCGTCTTCTTCCACACGCCCCCATGTCGTCAGCTCCGGGCCGCCTTCGGTAGGTCCTTTGGTGTCTGTTTTGCGACTTCCGTAGTTAATCTGTCTTCCCAGCTCCGCCCTTCCTCAGTGCTTCGCGCCTCCGACCGCCGGTGGCTCCCGGCCAATCTACCCTTCCCCATTCCCCGGGAGCATGAACAGTTAGCCGTGCTTATGGAGCGGGCCCGCCATCTCTTCCACCGGACCCGGGCAGAGCTGGCGGCCATTTTTAGTCGCTTAGCGTTAACTCGCCGCGATGCGGATACCACTTCGGAACGTCTTGACGTTTTAACGCGTTACCTGCAGGAGTGTGAACAGGCTTTGGCCGCAAATTAGTAGTCCCGGACCCCTTCCGTAGATAGTCAAATCGTTTGTTGTCCATAGCCCGAGCAATTTCTTTTTTTGGGGCACGTTGCCACATATGTCGTTGACCCTTCCAGCCCATGCCGAGCGAGCCCGTGCTTTGGCGACGCTTTGCGATTTCTGCTTCTGGTGGCCTTCTTTTGAAGGGCCGCCGTCTTCTCGTTTCCACTACCCCTCCTTCTGTGTTATAAGTTCTTATCTTCCATTGTGGCCTGTCTTTTTGTGTCATTATGGTCCCTCCCCCTATTTCGCCCCTCTATGCTTTTGCTGTCGCCCGTACTCGTGCTTTTACCGGTATGGCCGATCGCTGTCTTGAGGTGATCCTTGTTGTCGCGTCTTTTCCGGAGCACGATCGGGCCCTCATAAATAGCCTTGCCGCCTTACTAGGAGTGTGGAAGGAATGGCAAGTAAGGGAAGTAGTTTGGCCCCGTGCTCGTATTGCCCAGCGTGTACTCGTTGAACGCTGGTTCTGTCACAACCTTGAGTCTTGGTCGCCAACCGTTATATCGGCAGTGGTGGGTTGCCTTTGCCTCCTCTGTCGCGCCATTCACCATTTCCTTAGCGCGTGGTGGTCGCTGAGGATAGTTCCCTTCTGGAAGGCTCTTTCTTTCACCCTCCCCCCGTCAGTCACCCCATATCCCTTCCGTCCCTGTCCGCCTTGCCTCCTGTCGACCCGGCCTCTCCGGGTCTTCCTCCGCCTTGCGTACCCCGCGGCCCACCCCAACATGGTCGGCGCTCCTGGGTAGGTCGTTTCCTGGCCCCTCTCTCGCCCGGGTCGTCTTGTGACATTGGATTTTTAGCAACTACGCCCCCCGACCTTCCATGATCCTTCCGACCAGCAACGGATTCCCGGATCTCCTTTTTCCGGTCGACTTTCTTCAAAATTGGACTTCTCTCCGCCGAGTCTCCGAACTCGCATTGGCACACCTGGATATTATGCGCCTCGAAATCCAATCCTGCCTCTGCCAGCTTGCCTTAACCCGTCGCGAGTTACGGCTCTGTAACGAGCGGCATAGCGCCCTCGTCCGCTACTTACAAGAGTGCGACAGCACCATGGAATGCGAGCTGTTGGACCACTTGCCCGACAAAATCCTGCCTGCTCTCATTGTTTCCCCTTCCCGGTCGCCTTTTCCCCCCGATTCGCCCGATTGATAGGCCATTAGCGTAGCTTCAAGTTTTTTCTGTTTTCCAATATATCACTTTTTCTTCTTTGTCGCCTTCTTTTGTGTGGGGTTCTCGCCAATCCGTACTTCTTTCCCCATAAGGAGCCTGATAGTTGCACGCTCCATCAGGCGGGTTGACAACTGACACCTACGCTTCGGGCGCCCGCCCTTTGCTTCTTTGGCGCCCCTGACCTCATGTGCACAGGTTGCCGTCCTTCCCGCTCCCTTATAAAGGAGGGCCCTTCGAGGTCTTTGGCCACTTCATGTCTTCTCCGGAGTCCTCGATTCTGCCAGTGACCACCGTCCATGCGTGGGCCTTTGCGCGCATGGCGGACTCTCTCCTCAACGTTTTCATTGCTAGCGCCGCTTCCTTCGACTATGATCGGGAGATCGTTACGGGCCTTTCCGCCATTCTGGTTACCTGGGACGAGGTTCAGCTCCCGGGCGTTGTCTGGCCGTGCCGTACCGAAGCCCAGCGCTTGCTTGTGGAGCGATGGCTCCTTCATCCGTTTGAACCATGGGCGACTTCCGTAGGCGATGCCGTGGTAAGCCAGAGAGAGCTGCCTTTGTCTTCCTAGTCGTTGGACTTATTCGCTTTGTAGGCAACCGCTACCGATGAGCACCCATCCTTTGTTGAGGGGACCGTGTATCAGTCGTTGCCCCCTTCCGTACCCGCGCCTTCAACAGCCGCCACTCCTGTCCTCGTCAGTCATTCGCCTTCGCGGACGCTTTCTGCCCTCCCCTCGTTGCCCTCGTCTCCGCTTCCTTCTCCTACCCCATCTCCCCCCCCCATACCTTCGCCGTGCCCTCCTTCCCTCCACGGTACTTCCGACTGGCAATGGCTCCCGGCCGGCCTACCTTTTCCAATCGAATTTTGTCAGAGTCCGGCCAGCCTCCGCCGTCTCCACGACCGCATGCGCTCCTTGGCCGGCCTCCTCCGCCCCGACGCCAAAGCCTCGCGCCTTCGGTTGTCCCTGGTCCGTCAAGATGCCAACATCCTCAGTACCCGCGTGGATGCCCTCATTCGGTACCAGGCGGAGTGCGATAGCGCCCTCTCTTGGCACGCTGATAACCATTTTCCGCCTGATGCCTTCCCCGAGCCTGACGCCATATCCCCTTCTCCCGCGCCCGCCACCATTTTATCGTAGCCTAGTGTGTAGTCCGTAGCATAAAAACATTGCAATCACACGGCTTTGTTCCTTTTCCGAATGAGTTCCGTTTTTTTTTTGTTAGTCGGGTTCTTCTCTCATGTTTTCCTCGTGTCCATCATTGACCACTAAACTTCCACACCTCCGTACCCGTTAAAGCGGCGTGAAGTTCCCCCTGCTCGTTTCCGCGGTTGATGTCCTTGCCTTGCTTGCGTTCTGCAGGGGGGTACCTATCCGTTCGGCATATTTCTAGTGTTCTTATCTCCTTCTCTCGGTACTCCACCTGGGTTGGTTTCTTGGCCTCCTGTATTCGCGGTTGTTTCGTTGTTTATTTTCTGCCATTCCACTTCCTGGTCCGGTACCCTTCGTTATACTTGGTTTGCGGTATGCATGGTATGACCCTGCGTGGACTTCGGTATTTTTGTTCCGGGCCTGCTATCCCTTCCTTATAAAGTCTGGTGCTGTCCTCCGCTTACCGCATCCTGTGGTATGTCCCTCGAACCTGTCACCGATATTTCCTGCCTCCTTGATGAAGCCGCTCGCAGTTTTA
>QLOM01001274.1:16437-33806 GCA_003313785.1 Termitomyces sp. MG148 | reverse complement strand
ATTTAGACTGATTTCGGTATTCGGATCTGGATCCGAGATTAGATAGCTATTAATCTAATCTATTTTGATGGCCGCCGAGTGCCGTGCTATTTTCAGCTTTATCTTTGATTGCGGATCTATCCGTGATCGAATCAGCTTCTTTTGGCACAGCCACAGCTCGCTTCTCATTCCCATCAAGATCTTATTCCGGATCATCAATGATTGATTGATGGAAGCCCTCGGCTATCACCAATCCATCACTACTCGAAGGTTTGTCTATAACTCGACGAATTATGCACCGTTTGACTTCGTTTGACCAGTTTCAGACTCGTCGGGAGGCGGGGAACACTACGGTATGTCCAGCCTACAGGTTTCGGCTGTCTAGTATGTCTGGCTTACAGTTTTCAGCCTTGTTTTTAGACATATTATGTATATTTTTGTCTTATACCGTATAATGTTACTGGTTTCAGTGTTCCGCAACGGCGAGCCGCCATATCAATATGTGCAAGGAAGGTTGCAGTCAGCGCAGGCAAGTGGTGATGAAATCTCAGCTTAGTTCATGCAGGGAACTGGAGTTCAACTGGAGTTCAATGAGAGAAGTTTGTATTGAGTAACGTAAGAACAGAATAATATAGTAATGCTCACCTGGAGTTCAACAAGAGAAGTTGAACTCCATGTGAGTGATTAGATCCAATAATCTCCATAAGTTTGTAAGTGTTAGTACCTAAGGAATCATGATAAGATTGAGACCAAGGAACTTTAGGTGAGTACTTTCATCAAGGATGCCTGGCAGACAATCAGGTCCTATCATGGTACTGGGTGGCTCAGGAGCAGTGGCAGCTCATGAAGCTTAAGCAGGACCTCTGCAAGGCCACAACCCCTGCCTCCTCCTTGCACTTCCCAGTTCTGCTCCCCTGTTGACCAACTACCCTACTCCTGGTAGTGCTGTTGGCAGCACCTTTGGTCACTCCAGTGCTACCCCCAGGCTGTTAGGGGACTCCTCATCTCTCCTTTCTTTCACTCTTTATTCCTTCATTCTTTCTCTATTTATTTCCTTATTTCTGCTGTCACTCTTTTACCTTACTGCTTCTATTCTTTGAACACTATCTATTAGTACTATTTTCAGCCCTTGAAGTGCTCTAGTTCTTTAGTTATCATTCAGACAAGTGTAGCCAACGCTTCCAGAGGCTTAGTCATTGTGAGGCTAGCCTCACAATTACTAAGCAAGTCACATGAGACATGTGCATGACCTCTGGTAATGGCAATTTCCGAGTTTTTGATTATTTTCGGAGATTTTCCCTTTTTTAGATTATAAAATTTATTGTGGCTTTTGTCATGCTATACAGTTGCTTCCCATGCTTCTAGAGCCTTGTCACTCCTGGCATAGAGAATCCCTAGACTTGTTCTCTTTGGATTTCCCTCTGCTAGCTGTGTGACTGAGCCATAGCCTCCAGAGGTCGCCCTTACAGCAGAACAAGTCTCTACATTTTGGTCTGGGAGCCCCTTTTAGCCTGCTTGAGCCCTCTCTTGCCCTTTTAGATCACTCCTCCACTGGATTACCTCTGCTTCTTTGTTGCTTCTATGACCCAGCCAGCCCCCTCAGGTGCTCCCTTAGACGCTTCTGCCCCTTAGGATGATGCCTGGGGTCACTCGCTTGCTCTAGAGACTCAGGTGCAGACCACTCAAGCTTCCCTCACCCTTTACACCACTGAACTCACTGGATTATGTCAGGCCACAGACACTATCTCTCATTCCCTTCAGGCCCTCTTAGAGCATCTCCCTCTCCCTCCTACCCCTCTCCAGGCACCTCCAGTTAGGGCTGACACCCCTCCAGTCCCTTGCTCTGGGGCCTTTTCCCCTGTTCATGCCAATATTCCTCGTCCAGCACTCCCAGATGCATTTAATGGTGACTGAGCTATGAGCAAGCAATTTCTGCAGTCATGTATCACCTATCTTCAGCTCAGTGGTGAAGCCTTTTCTTCTGATGCTCTCAAGATTGCCTGGGTTCTTTCTTACATGAAGTCTGGACAAGCTTTGACATATGCGCTATGAGTTTTTTAATGTCTTAGAGGAGTAGAAAGCTTTGAAAGCTGGGATCAGTTCAGGAAGGAGTTTCAAACTGAGTTCTTTCCCTTGGACCCTGCTAGGGTAGCAGCCCTTATTCTCCAAGACCCTCATCAATATGGACAGGGAAAGTGGACCCTAGATGAGTACATTGACTCCTTTTGAGCTCTCATTGAGCAGGCCTGCTATCTGGATGGTCTTCAGCTCTGTCTCATCTTCTAAGATGGCCTCCCCTCTCTCATGGATTGGATCGACAGTATGGCCAAAGGACGACCCAACAACATGCATATTGAGTCCTGGTATCAGGTAGCATGCAACCAGTGGCAACTCATGGAGTTAAGGTGTGAGCTCCACTGAGGAACTACTTCTCGTTCTGCCTCACATGTATCCTTACCTGCTTGTCCTCCCATCTTACATTCCTTTCCATTTCGCACTCCAGCCCCAGCTCAGGTACCTGCAGCACGTCCTCTTTCTCTGGGAGTTCTCATGAAAGTTGATGCTTCCCATCAACGCTTCTCTCTTCCTCTTCTCTGCTGTTGCTGTGGAAAGCCTGGTCACTTCGCTTGATATTGCCCTCAGGGGTTGGAGGTATGCTATTTCTCAGCTTTAGAGCAGAAAGAGCTCCTTCTCCAGCTCCTGGTTGCTAGAGATGCTCAGGGAAACCCTTTTCCAGATGCACAGATCAAAGCAGAACTTTTGGATAAGTCCATGGGTCCTGTGGAGACTGTAGTGAAATCTTTGAATGAGTCCTTAGGTTCTACAAGGAAGGATATTCAGTAGGGCCATGGATGAGTTGTATGCCTCTGCCACCTGGTGCTAGTCAGTTTACATGTCTATCAGTAGAATCTTCCAATATATTGCCCTCTATCAATGATTCTCTGGCTGAAACTGTAAGCACTTCCTTTGATGTACAAAATGTCACAACCCACCATAACTGGCCCCCAGGCCTGAGCCCTGGTCCTGGGACCCTCGACGCATTTCTTGGCAACCACTTCTACGACTCCAACTCCAGGATAAACCCAGCTGGACCTCCAACATGGCTATCACGTCATACTGCGGCAATCCCCAGCACTTCCTCAGACATCACCAATGACCTTGGACACCCCCAGGATATTGCCAACATTCTCCAATGGCTCCCTGGACATCATCGGCACAACAGACGACTTCACCCACATCATTCCTCCCATCATGCCCATCATTCACCGCATCATGCATCATCACACATCATTTGACACATCATGCATCACTCCAGATCAACCTGGTCTCCCATGCATCATTCACTGCATCACGCTTTACATACGCTCCCGCCAGTCATGATGCAGCACTAACGCCACAACTCCCAAAGCAACAACGCCACTAGCGCACTCCAAATTGGCACTTGTGGGCCTCATTTGTTTCCTCCTATGTCCTCCAGGCCGCTACTGAAACCCTGGAGCCCATTCTCAGACCTGGTACTGAGACTCCTGGACCTTAGCATACCATAGTATATAAGCACCACCGTAGCACTTCCTACAGTAGTCTTGATATTGCCTAAGTATTCCCAGTATTCTTTGCCTCATCTCCGGTCTCATCCAATCAGCCTTGTACTCGTTCTATTTCATTGTCTTGTACTCATCTCTATTACATCACCCTGTACTCATCTCTCAATCTCTTGTATCTTGTCTTCCATACTTCTCTCTTCAATCTATCTGTTTTCTGCCTTATTTTTTCTGCTCTGTTTCCTTTCGTCTCTTTATACTGGCCTTTGACTTTCCAGTCTTCAACTTAATTGGCTCCACATGGTTCTGCCTCACTAAAGCTCAGCTCTGCACCTGTCTAACTTTAAAACCTGTCAGGGTACCGGTCTCTGGACCATGTCCAACCCTATTTCTAGCAGATCCAACCAGCTGCTTGGCCCACTCTTTTCCCTTCCATCTTGTAGTAGTCAGCCTTGATGAGTCATATGCCCGGACCTTACTCAGCATTGATTATTGTTAGTCATACTCCTTTACATACCAGGGCCCAATTAGTAAACAGTATTAGTAATAGCACAGCCACTGATGTAGTATATATAGGCAGCCTGTGGGATAGAATATTCCCAGGCTCAACAATAGCAGTGTTTTTCTGGCCTATCCACTGAACCGACCATAAGCTTATCTAACGCCGTCCGACCCTCTATTAGCCTTGCTTGCTTCTTGCCCAACTCTTGCCTGCCTCTGCACTTGCTCGACTCTTGCTTGCCCCTTGCATCGCTGACTCTGTGGAAGGAGTTCCGCAGACATCAAGTGTTCCCCTTACAAAACCCCAACCATGCAAACCTTCTTCGCATCCCCTGTGCCGCAAAACAACCACCAACATGTCCGTACATTTATCAACCATCCCAGACCTCCTCTGTTCAGTCTATTTTGCCCCGGTGCTTGCTTCCTGCTTGTACCTTCTACTATACATCCCAGTGCATCCCACCTGGCTTTCCCTTAATCCTAGCGCATCGTACTCCTCTGACTCTTAGTAGGTCCGCTTGTGTTTGTACCTGTCTGAGTCCACTTTGTAAGGCCTTGACCAGACTTGCTGAGCCCCCAGGTCAGCAGAACCTGACACAAAATATTCCCTTGATTAAGGCCTCAGCTGAGACCTCTTTTCCTCCTCCTTCTGTCCAACACCCATGTGTCCCAGCTTGGGAACAACACCTCCCTCGCTGCTATGTTGTTGCCTCTACTCCCTCTCCTAACTCTTTGCATCTAAATATGGAGATTGAGACAACTGACACTCAGCAGACTTGGAGCGTTGTAGCTCTTTTGGACAGTGGTGCCACTGGACTCTTCCTTGATACTCACTATGTAGAACAACATTAATAGACATGACACAAGGTTTCCCATAAAAGCAAGCAGCACTTGTTGGAATTGAACCAATGACCTCTTGGGTATAGGCACCCCTTTTCAATGCTCTAACCACTGAGCTAAAGCACTGACTTACTTTTAGATCAAGTAGCCAAAGCAATTCACTCCCTGGGAACACCGAGCTACTCGATCTGAGGTTCAATCATACTGGCGCACTAGAGGGGTGACGTATCAACATTGACTCACTACTCAGCCTCTCTCTTGTTCCATTCCAGTCTATAACATTGATGGTACACTCAACAAAGCTGGATCCATCTGCTCAGTGGTGGATTTAGTTCTTTGTTACCAGACTCATTCTGAGCATGCTGTCTTTGTGGTCACTAGCCTAGGGAAGCAGGACATGATACTTGGATTTTCCTGGCTACATGACCACAACTCTTAAATTGACTGGGCCAAGGGTAAAATGAGTATGAGCCGCTGCTTCCAACGGTGTTCCACATGTGCCAAGGAGATTAGAGAGGAGCGTAGAGCCTCAGTCCATGAGCATGCTGCTATATGTGCTTGCCAAGTTGGACACCTCCTCTTTGCAGACCTCGATCTACTGGATCCTCCTCCTTGGCATTTCCTTATAGAGAGGCCCTCTATGAGGGTGTTCAAGGTGTGGTGAGTGAAGCCCAGATGGAAGATGGAGGTGAGGGTGAATTTGTATGTGCTCCTGACTCAGAGTCTCCAGACAAGGCTATTGAGACAGGTGATAGGATTTATGCAACTACATTATGACCTCCTCCAACTGTGGCAGAGATTAGAGCTAGCCAAACTACTTCCCAATGGCTAGCTCAGGCATTTGCCACTAACTCTGCTCCTAAGTTGTTCTGGGGGATGCGGTCCCTCATCATCTGCAGGACTTTGAGGATGGTTTCTCTAAGGCGTTATTTGACTCCCTACCAGAGCACAAGCAGTGGAACCATGCTATTGAGCTCACCCCCAATGCTGAGCCCTCCAGCTGCAAGGTCTATCCTCTCTCTCCCCGAGAACAGGATGAGCTTGATGTCTTCTTGCAGGAGAATTTAGATTCTGGTTGCATCTGTCCCTCAAAGTCCCCAATGGCCTCTTCAGTCTTCTTCATTAAGAAGAAGGATGGATCTCTATGTCTGGTTTAAGACTATCAAGTTTTGAATGCAATGACTGTGTAAGCAAACGTCTGTTTGACTTCACTGAGCTGACAAGCGACCAGAAAACAGAATGAAACAATGTCTGTCTCTATATTTTGATACAGAAGTTAGCTAACTGTACTCAGAGTTCCTTCTATGCTTTTATAAGATTCCCTCTGATTGCGGCCTTGATTGCACCTTTGATCTCACTCCTCATTGGCGTTCTATTCCTCTATTCCTCCCCCTATCCCATTATGTTCGTGATTTGTGTAAGCGTAACACACTTACATTCACACCTTCTTTCAGAAAACTCACACTCTCTCAAACCTCCTGCCATGCCTCCCACTCATCCAATGCCATTGTGTCCTCCATCTCCCTCCTGCTTGTCTACTTGTTGTGATCCAAACCAAAGCCTTTCCAGCATACTAAATATTGCATACCATGCCCTCGTTTACGTTTGTCAATTATACAGTCAATGAAATGTTCCTCCTGCCCATCTTCAGTAACAATAGGCTCCGGCATCTCTAGTCAACGTGACGGAAACAGTTTGTTGTTGTTCTCAACATAAGGTGAGAGTAAGCTTGCATGAAAACAATTAACAATCCTCATGTCCTTCAGAAGATCCAAAACGTATTCAGAAACTTCAGGGAACGCCTGCAATACCAAATAAGGACCATCCTGTCGAGGCATGAATTTAGCCACTTGTCCATCTTGTTTCTGCATATACTCCCTCTGCCAATTTGCAGTCGACAACATTACTTTCATACCTGGTGTGTAAACAATTTCCAGGACTCAATGAGTATTCATGGCATGGGCTTGACTAATCTTTGACGCCATTAGATTATCCATTGCCTCCAAGAAATCTCCCTCAATCTCTTGCAATATGCACAAGGCCAAGTCTTCTGCTGGCATGTCTAAAGGGGGTGGTGGATACAAGGAAAGCATGATGCATGGGGGAAAACCCAATTTCAACTGAAACGGGGAAAAACCAGTAGACGCATTCACTGTGTTCATGATACCAAACTGAATTCTTGGTTGAGCTTTTACCCAGCCCATCTGTAACCTATCCACATGATATCTAATGCATTGAACAATGGTCTTATTTGATCGCTCAGATGCGCCGTTTGTTTGAGAGTGAATAGAGCTAAACATTTTATGCTTGATCTCCATAAGCCTCATCAAGGCCCTCCAAAAGACAGAGGTAAACAGCAAGTCTTGATCCGTTATGATTTTGTATGGGAGGCCGTTCTTGCAGTACCAATCCTGGAAAAACACATGAGGAAACTCCTCCCCTGTCTGGGTTGTTTTTGTAGGCAAAATCTGGGTTTTGCTGTACTACTCTTGTTCTGCTGACACTCTGGGCATGATGGCACATAACCCCTGTACAAGTCACATCGCATGTTCAGCCAATAATATGAATGACAAAGCGCTGCATAAGTCTTGTCCACCCCAAAGTGTCCAAGTTTGTTGTGCACCACCCGAAACAAGTTCTTGCATAAATTCTTGTACCTTGGGATAATTAACCTGTCCCCCACATACAACAATCCATTCCTCAATTCCACTCCCAGCGGTGACATCCCCTTTTTCCTATCAACTAACAATTGTTTTGTGTACTCATCCTCTGTGTAACCCCGTTGTATGTCATCTATGATCCCTTCATCCGCTTCCATCCGCATGACCAAACCCACTCCGCCAATCTCCTTTGGATCTGGCATCTTTGACAACGCATCCGCTACCAAATTATCTTCTTCCTTGACATAGTGAATTTTGTAATTGTACTGAGCCAGATACTCCATCCACCTTGCTTGACACCTGGACAGATCATGCTGCGTATCAAAATTCTTCAAGGTCTTGTGGCCTGTATAAATGTTAATGTGCGTCCCCAATAAGTCCATCCTCCATTTGGCTAGTGCTTGAACAATTGCTAACATCTCATGTTTGTGTGTCGGATAGTTCTTCTTCGTAGATGTCAACTGACGGGACTCAAAAGCCACCAGGCATGCAGATTCCCAAGTCTCTCCAAAAGAGAGCTCCTGTCTGCCTCTTACTTGCATTGCACGTTACAAAAATCTTCTTTGTCCCCAGATTTTCATGATCTATTGTTGTCAGGCAGTCTTGGCCAACCACCAATCCCTTTATCCCATCAAACACCGCTTGATGTTCCGTCGTCCATGGCAGCAACAACACATTATATTCCTTCTTCGTCAACAGAGTTAACACCACTGTGTGCTCCACAAGCACCGGCAAAAACGCGGCAATGTAGCAAACCAAGCCCAAGAACTGACATACATGTTTCACCCAATGTGGGACTGGCCAATTCAAAATCTTCTCAACCTTTGACACGTCTGCCTCGATACCTCTTTCAGAGATATGATGGCCCAAAAAATCAATTTCTGTGCAAAAGAGGTCGCTCTTCTTCAACGAACAAAACAACCTTGCTTCCCTCAATGCAATCAAAACCTTCCCAACATTCTCGATGTGCTCCTCAATTGTCCTGGACCAAATAATAATGTCATCCAGATAGACATGACAGATTTTTCCAATGTACTTGTGCAATGCTAATGTCACTTGCCTCTGTTGCGTGGCCGGTGCATTCCTCAAACCCATCAGCATCACTATCCACTCCCATAAACCAAACAGAGTCAACGTCGCAGTAAATTTTATATCATCAGGATGAACGAGCGTTTGGAAAAATGTGTTTGTGAGGTCAATCTTTCTCCAGAAACAAATATCTGGCTTTGTACAGTCCACAAGAATATCGTTGATCCTTGGTAAGGGGTAGTTATCCAGGCCCCCATGCCCCAGCGTATCTCATCTACCCCGGTAGGCCTCTGTTGTGTCCATAACCCCTTGAGTCCGCTTCATAAGGCCTTACCCAGACTTGCTGAGCCCCTGGGTTAGCGGAACCTGACACCAGGTCTAGGACTCGGTCGGCAAAGTGCATGAAACCGGCAGGGGCGTTAGAATCAATCAAAGGCATAGGAGGGGCAATGAAAAGGCAAGGGTCCATTGTGCCACAGGCGGGAAGAAGTTTATGAAAAGACAACATGCATGAGAACCCAGTCAGGGACAACCGACCTTGGGAAGAGACCCCCGGCACCACTTTCTAGCATAGGGGAAGATCTGTCAATGTAAAAATGATCAGACGTATGGGCAAGAAAAGAAGCTCAGCCTAGGACAAAGAAAACAAGCATGGGGCAAGCAATGATTGCGCAATAACGGCTACAAGACACATGTACAAAAATAAAAAAGTAATTATCTAAGCCCTCAATGGCACCACAATGCAGTCCAGGGGATTGTTGGAGGAAGCAGAACGGGAATTGGCAGCCGCGGCAGGAAGACAATGCAAAAGATTGCTCTCTAGGGTCAGATCACACTCCTGCAGGTACTGGGACAGGCTGCTCAGCTGATCAGTCAGCAGGGACTGGTCATGACAAATAAGGGCGAGGCAGCAGAAGCTGACAAAAGCTCTGCATGAGCCAAATTGAAGTGCTCGTGGGTGTGCGTGGTCAAGGCAGAAAAATAAGCCCAATTGCGGGATGGGTAGAGGGGATACAGAAGGTCTGTGGGAAGCCACTGAGGGAGAAGGAAGGCAGATTCGGGAGGTAGAGGCACCTGAGAAAGAATCAAATCTGACTGGAGACGTGCTGGACCACGGCAGGAATGTACCAACAAAGGCTGGGGGACTGAAGGGTGGCCCCCAAGACCAGGTGGTGGGGGAATGGCAGGCGCGACGGGAGCAGATGCCACCGTGGGCGGGGTGGGCAATGCCAGAACCGAGCAACAACGCATGGGCCGAGACGATGGGGGCCGAGAGAGGGAGAAGTCGCTGTTGCTGTGCAAATGCTACCAAGCCATCAGCCAACAACCAAAAGACCATGGGGAGCCACGTACAACATGCAGCAAGACGGCACAAGGCCATGGTTTGTCTTGATGCTGTGCCCACGACTCCACCATCAGGCCACAGGCAAGCTGGACATGGGCCCATGGCATACCCTCTACACAACAATCTTCCCATTATTTGAGAAGGACCATGAGGCCTTCCACAACTACCTGGTCATTCAACAAGGAAAGGGATGCAGCAAGTGCAAGGTCCAGGAACCAATTGACTAGCAACGTGAAGTTACGGGCGTTGGAGGCCTCAAAAGCATACATGGCAGACAGAGGTGGGTTGAACATGGAATACGCCCATCAACCAATGTGCATGACTATAAAAGGAGCAGGAACTGCTCAGAGTCAAGCAGGCATGAATAGAGCCCGCAGTAGGGCATGAGTAGGGACTGGGGACAGTCCTGATTCCAGTTTGGGGGAGGATAATAGGGGCTTAGTACTGCTGAAGGCAAAATAGCCTCAAAACAGCAAAACAGGAACTCCAGTATGAAGGGGCAGTAGAGGTGGCGGGTCAAACCTCACAGCGCAGCCAACAAGAGGAGACACATGATGAGCCTGCTAATGTGAGTCTTACATGCATGTACAATAGCGTCAATGTTGGCAACAGTATGGAGCCACTCATTGAAGTCTGTGGTTTTGTTGTAAATTTTCTCTTTGCCATTTCCCAGATTATATTCCCTCCGCACATCATCCTGACAGTGCAGCAAAAGATGATCCTGCATCCAATCGGACAGAATGAAAAAACAAGAGACCAGTGCTTAGCATGTCATTCGTCTCCCTCAACTGACTTGCCCAATCTACAAACTTCTGTTAGGGTATGATGGGTCAGCTTGACGGTCCGTTCTACTATACCTCTTTTCTTTTCTTTCTTTTCTTTACTTACATTCTACTCTATGCGCCACCATTCTCTTTCCCTAGTGTTTGCAACACTTTGTTGCAAACCTTATTTGGATACTTATAGATATTATATACACAAATGTTTTTTTTCCCTCAGTTGTCTCCACTCGTTGCGACATCTGAGGGTACGTTACACTTGACCTATTTACATGCCCTGTACTTAATCAACTCTGTAGTCTGATTACTTACAGGTACTGAATATAGTTGTCTCCACTCGTTGCAACATCTGAGGTCTGATTACTTACAACTTTTCATCTTCTCCCTGATTCCTTGATAGCATCTGGGCCGCCTCCCATTCCCAATCACTCACGAGAACAAGACTCCAGAGATGTGCCATGAATACTGCAAACAAAAGCTTCTTCAACTCAACCTTGTTCTCCTTCACCCATGCCCTCACATCTCCGTTGTCGATGTTATACATAATCCACTCCACCTTCTCCTCATCTGCAATCTGCTTATGACTGAAAAATTACTTAGCGTTGTATTCAAAGTCATCAAGCTGTCATCGGCCAATCGTTCCTTTGCTAATTAACAGGGCATGGCTGGCCAATGTTTGTGTGACTTCTGCTATATATACCATGTTTCCAGTATGTATTGATACGATGCTGTACAGCATTCAGAGACAAAACATGCACCAGAAGTCAAAATAAACCTTTAATATACAGGCTGAAAACTGTAAGCCTCCTGGTAGCAGTCTCTACAAAAGTATATTCCCAAAAACACCACAATAAATACACAGGAAGTACAGTAAAAGGACAAGGGATCAGCTCAGAGTCATTAAGTCAATAATAGTCAGTCACTGTAATGGGGAGGGGAAGCATGGGGGCTGGCAGAGGCATCAAAATTGGGATCAGATTGTGATGATCTGAATCAAAGAAGCAGATCTACCACTACCCAATTTGGCATGGCTAAATGGAGGAAGAAGGAAGAAGCATGGAATGCAGGGAAGGGATAAAAGGGGAAAAAGAAAATTTATGAATGGAAGCCAGACAAAAGGAGCAGGAGCAAATGGGGCAGAGGCAAATGGGGAAGAAAAAGCTAAGAATAGCAAAGAAAAATGATGGCTTCCAGAACTGACTGGTGGCACCAAGACAATGGCCAAAAAGGGAAAAGTGAAAGCAAATAGGATCAGTGGAAGTAAGAATGGAATGGTGGAAGATGAAGGATGGCACCCAAAATAAGAAGAACAATTCAAATAATGGGTTGACAAATGGGCTTGGTAGTTAGGTGACAAGGTGGTCTGTGCACTGTGGGGAAAGGTATAAATAGGCTAGATAAATTAGAGAATAATCAGGCAATTAATAGGCAAAGGCTCAGTGGTTCCCAGGGAGTGAATCACTTAGGCTAGAGTTTGTTAAAAACCTCAGAGGCTATTGATAGGCAAAGGCTCGGTGGTTCCCAGGGAGTGAATCACTTAGGCTGGAGTTTCTTGAGAACCTCTACCTTTCAAAGTATTATATATTTTGAAAAGTAACCCTCAAAACACCAAGTTTATCATCAAGCAACAGTGTGGATTTGCAGTAACTTTCTAAGACTTCAAGAAAGCCCCAGAACTATCTGTAATACTCTAACCAAGTACTACAGCATCATCTTTCCAGCCATATGTGGGGCCTTAAAAACACAATCCTCTGCAGACTCGGACAAAGCTGTTGAGAACGGGGAGTCATGAGATGGCTGAGGTCTGTTGAGGGCAAGCAGTGTCTGTGGACATGATGGGAAAAACTTGCCATGCAAAAATTCTATCATTCCAAGCTCTTCTATGTGGGTGTTTTATTCTCCCACCACTTCCCATGAGGGGGTGGTAAGCACCAATGACAAACAAGATTAGGTGTGGGTGTGAGGTGAGCGCAAACGTGAACGAGAAGCATGACAATCTGGGAACGGGCAATGAGAACAAAAACAGAACCAAGATCATGAACAAGAATGGGAGACAAGATCCTGCAAGAGGGACAATAGTTTTGCTTGAGACCAAGTGAGGCGCGGTTGGGCCAGGGTGTCAACCGCAGTAAGGGAATCCTCCCTTGAGAGACGAGAGAAAACGGCCATGTTTTCCCCCCTTTTTATATGGGTGAAATCCCCTTTTCCCTTCCAGGGATCGTCACCAATGCAAAAAAGGGCAAGGAAAAAGAAATGTAGGTGACGTGACAACTGTTGAGCGAGAACAAGCACCCAGGAGCGCAGAAGACTATTGCCATGTCAAGGGTCCACAGGAAAGCCCACTCCAGACCAGTTCTCCAAACTTCAAAAGTCAGGCAAGAGAGACAATAGCAGACCCCAAGATACCCAGAAGGCTGTTGATGTGTCAAGTGTCAAGATTAAATGTCGCTTCAAACCAAGGAGAACCATGTTTGACAAGGTGACCAGTTGTTTGATTCAAAAAGAAAGTGTAAGCAAACATCTGTTTGACTTCACTGAGCTGACAAGCGACTAAAAAACAGAATGGAATAATGTCTGTCTCTATATTTCAATCCAGAAATTAGCTAACTGTACTCAGAGTTCCTTCTATGCTTTTATAAGATTCTCTCCAATTGCGGCCTTGATTGTGCCTAATTGCACCTTTGATCTCACTCCTCATTGGTGTTCTATTCCTCTATTCCTCCCCCTATCCCATTATGTTCATGATTTGTGTAAGCGTTGATAAGACCTGGGCTGGGCTCAGCGCAGCAAAGCTATAATTAGCGACTTTTGTTGATAGCAGTTTGGCGGCTCACTCAGGCGAGCAGGCGCAATGTGGACGACACATGACTAGGCGACCATGGGATGTTTAGCGCATGGGACTTCCAGACCACGGGACTCGCTCACCTGACTGTTAACGCATGGACCACACACATGACCTCGGGCTTGATAACAGGTCACCGATCAAAGATAGCCAGCGCCTTATAAGATTACGCGTTTAACAACTTGCTGACGGCTATCAGCAGGTCGCCACTTCTTCAGCCCTGGTGCCTAGCGATTAGCGACGCTTACCTTTACCGACGCTTAGCGACTTTGGCGACGCCAGCCCCCTTGATTGTTTCAGACCCCAGGATAGTCACCGTTTATTTGACTGCTTTCAGTGCTCACTTGGTGACTTAGTGCTTACCGAATGATAGATGCTGCGGGTTAGCTATTTCACATTCTATTCTCCTTGTCATAATCCATTCCCCATTTTGTTACTTAGCAACTTATAGTTTAATTGACATGGCGACTTAGCGCCTATAAATACTGTACATATTTTGTCTTAGGAGTATCGAATTCCATCCCCCACAGTTCAGATCACAACTTGCGTGCACTAAGTTCCTCGAAGTCGCCAAGGGACTTACTATTTTTACCGACTACGCTAAGCTTGCCGCTTCTTTGCCAGTCTTGCCGACTGTCTAGGTGCTATACGAGCACACTTCAACTACGTTACATCGCCAAGTCCTTGCCGACTATTGGCACCCTAGCGCCTCGCAGGCGACACGGCTTAGATCGCTAAGCACCTTTCATCCAATTACTAAATTTCCCTTAACAAAGTCTCTGGGACCCTGCCCAGACTCCCTCTCAACTAGCGACCACCCAACGCATTACCTTCCACAGTAGCTAGGTACCGTTTACCCTTGACAGTACTTAGCAACTTTTGGGCGTCATCAGCATAACATGCTTACAGACTGTAAAGAATTGTTACCCCTTACCACTCATTTTGGAGCTTGTCAACAACCTCCAAGGTGCACACTACTTCACTAAGTTGGATGTCTGCTGGGGCTACAACAATGTGCGCATCAAAGAAGGTGATGAGTAGAAAGCAGCATTCCAAACAAATCGTGGACTCTTTGAACCTCTGGTGATGCTTTGGCCTTACTAATAGCTCAGCCACCTTCCAGACCATGATGAATGACATCTTCTGAGACCTCATAGCAGAGGGTGTTGTGTGTGTATATCTTGACAATATTCTCATCTATACCAAGACTTTAGAAGAGCATTGTCAGATCACATGCATTGTACTGGAACGTCTCCGCCAACACCAACTCTATCTCAAGCCAGAGAAGTGTGAATTTGAGCAGAATAAGGTTGAATACCTTGGACTGATCATTTCCCATGGAATGGCTGAGATGGACCCAGTCAAAGTGGCTGGTGTGGCAGAGTGGCCAGAGCTCAAGAACAAGAAGGAGGTTCAGGCCTTTCTGGGCTTCACCAACTTCTACCGGACACTCCTTGGCACTGGAATGTGGCACAGCAGACTGCCTTTGATGCCCTCAAACAGGCAGTCACTTCAAAACCTGTCCTCCTATTCCCAGATGATGACTTTCCCTTCCAGGTGGAAGCTGATAGCTCAGATTTTGCTACTGGAGTGGTCCTCTCGCAGCAGTCAAAGGAGGATGGTAAGTGGCATTCTGTGGCTTTCTACTCCAAGAGTCTCAATGCAGTGGAGTGCAATTATGAGATCCATGACAAGGAGATGTTGGCTATTATTTGGTCATTTGAAGAGTGGCGACATTTCCTTGAAGGTGCTAGGCATAAGTTTGAGGTGTGGACTGATCACAAGAACTTAGAGCACTTTTGGACGGCCAAGAAACTTAACTGCCAACAGGCTCAATGGTCTTTGTATCTGGCCAACTTTGACTTTTGATTGCACCATAAACTCGGGCAAAGCATGGGCAAGCCAGATGCACTTTCTAGGTGAGCTAATAATGGTTCTGGAGCTAGCGACAATGACAATATTGTACTCTTGAAGCCAGAGCTCTTTGCTGTCCATGCTCTAGAGGGTGTAGTTGGCCCAGGAGAAGAAGCAAGCATCTTTCAAGACATCCGCCAAGGTAACTGGGAGGGTGCTCAAAAAGATCTGGTAGCCAAGGCTGCTCTGGCCTTGCATGCTCAGAAGACAGCTGGAGTGAAGTCCAGTTTGCACTGACAAGTAGTCTTTGGGGAACGGTCTTCTCACCTTCCAGAGGCACATTTATGTACCCAACCTACCTGATCTCCAGAGGCAGATTGTTGAGCAGCATTATGATTCTTGGATTGCAGGCCATTCTGGCAGATGGAAGACACGTCTCTCAGAATTACTGGTAGCCTCAAATGTCACGGTATATTGGCTCTTACACCTCCACCTGTAACCTCTGCCTTTGGACTAAACCTTGTCATCAGCCTCCCATAGAACAACTTCATCCTTTGCCTATGAGCGTTGGAGTGTGGCCTCAGTAGACTTCATTGTCAAGTTACCAGATGCTCATGGATACGATGCAATCATGGTGGTAGTAGATCTCTGTGGCAAGCATGCTCACTTCATTCCAACACACACCACCTGCTCTGCTATAGGTGCTGCTAACTTGTACCAAAAGCATGTCTGGAAACTCCATGGGCTGTTTAATGCCTACGTTCCAGATTACGGACCTCAGTTTGTGGCAGAGTTTACTAGAGAACTGTATCGTCTACTCCATGTTAAACTCCACACCTCCACTGCCTACCACCCCCAGTCTGATGGCCAGACTGAGCATGTCAACCAAGAGCTGGAACAGTATCTTTGGCTTTTCTGCAATGAATGACAGGATAACTGAGATGACTTATTACCAGAGGCTGAGTTTCAATACAACAACTGTGTACATGCTACCACTCAGATGTCTCCTTTCCTTCTGGACACCAGTCAACACCCTTGGATGGGACTTGAGCCTTGTGGACAATCTTCAGAGAATGAGGCTGTTAACAAGCTCCTAGATTGGATGAAGGCAGTCCAAGAGGAAGCTAAGGCAGCCTTAACTAAGGCAAAGGATGACATGGCCTGCTATTATGATTGTGGATGAACTCCAGCCCCCAAGTACAAGCCTGGAGATTGAGTCTATTTGAATGCCTCTGACATTGCTACCACTTGACCTTCTCAGAAGCTCTCTCACCATTGTCTAGGACCCTTTTCTATAGTAAAGCAGGTAGGCCCACTAGCCTATTGACTCAAACTGCCTAGTGGAATGAGCCGACTCCATCCAGTCTTCAATGTGGTAAAGCTCTCTCCTGCACCAGATGATCCAATTCCAGGCTGATGTCCACAGCCACCACCACCTCCAGTTCTGGTAGACAACAGAGAAGAGTATGAAGTGGAACAGATCCTAGACAGCTGACTCTTCAGAAATAAGCTTCAGTTTAAGCTCAAGTGGAAGGGCTATGAGATTGAAGACATCTCTTGGAAGCCACAAGAAAACATTCATGCTTCTGTTTTGGTCTGGGAATTCTATCAACAGCACTCCAATGCTCCCCAGGCAATCAAAGGCATCTACTCCCTTTCCAAGGTCAACCAGGCTGTCCAGAATTACTTCTATACAGCACATCAAGATGCCTGAGTCAACTCCCATTGTCCTAGGACTGCCTTGGCTTTGCGACGCCAACTCCAACATTGACTGGAGCTCTCTCATGATGATGTTCCCTTGCTCTGGAGTCAAGCTCACTGCTGCCACATCTCTCAAGTTGCAGCCCTACAACAACAATGCCCCTACCCCGGACAACTCCCAGAGCATGGACCCTCCCTGCGCAACATCTGGAAGTGCCCCTTCTTTTCCCCCCAACATCCTCCGCAACAAATACAAGGGACCAAATTACCCTGCCTAGAACCATTGGAAGCCCACCC
>QLOM01001274.1:0-15936 GCA_003313785.1 Termitomyces sp. MG148 | reverse complement strand
TTGTGTTGACTACCAGAGACTCAACAAGGTTACAAAGAAGGATTGGTACTCCCTGCCCCTCATTGGAAACCTCGTCGACCAACTCTGGAGCACCAAGATCTACACCAAAATTGACTTACATTCCAGCTACAACAATGTCCATATAGCCCTGGGACATGAGTGGAAAATGGCATTTTGGACTTGGTATGGTCTCTTTGAGTACCTTGTTATGCCTTTAATGACTAACTCCCCTGCTACATTCCAATACTTCATGAATGACATCTTCCACAACATGAATGATGTGTTTGTCATATATACTTGGACAACATTCTCATTTACTCAAACTTGCTAGAAGAACACCGGGACCACGTCTGCTGTGTCCTCACTTGCCTCTAGGAACACTACCTCCATGCCAAACCCAAAAAATGCTCCTTCCACACCACCAAAGTCAAGTACCTTGGTGTCATAGTAACCCTAGACAGAGTTTGTATGGACGGCAAGGTTGATGCCATTCTAAACTGGTCCACCCCCTAGAATGTCAAGGAAGTACAGTCTTTCCTGGGTTTTGCTAACTTCTACCAGAGATTCATAGACAACTACTCTGGGATCACAAAACCCCTGAACCGACTTACCCAAAAGGACACCCCTTGGGCCTGGGACAGTAAGTGCTAGAGTGTCTTCCAACTCCTCAAGGAAGCCTTCACAATTGCTCTAGTGCTCTGACATTTTGACCCAGAACTCTCCATCATACTCAAATGCAACACCTCCAACTATGCTATTGCTGGAATCATCTCGCAGATGGACTCTGACACTCAGGACTTTTGACCTGTCACCTTCTACACATGCTCCATGATCATTGCCAAACTAAACTATGACATCTACAGCAAGGAGCTACTGGTGATTGTAGAAGCCTTCAAACAGTGGCAAGCCTATCTTGAAGGAGCCCGGCACCACATCCAAGTCTATTCGGACCACAACAATCTGCAGTACTTCACCACAATGAAGCAGTTCAGCTGACGACAAGCCTGGTGATCAGAAATACTCTCTGAATACAACTTCACCATTCACTACCACCCCGGAAGACTCAGAGCCAAACCCAATGCCCTCACTCAAAGGCCTGATGTTTACTCCAAGAAGGTCTTTGAGGCAGACCAGAATTCATTCAACCACCACGTAGTAATTTCCCTCAAACATCTAAATGTGATGCTAATCATGAATGAGGAAGAAATTCTGAGTCAGATCCAAAAGGCCCCCTGCAACAAATTTTTTGTCCAACGCAACCCCCAGAACTCTAGCCCTGACTCATTGCATGACAATGCCTACACTCTATCTCCAGATCAACAAATCCTCCTCTGGAATGGCCTCATATACATTCCTGATTATGTGAAGTTACATCTTAACATCCTCTGACAGCATCATGATCACAAGCTTTGAGGACACCTGGGTATATGCAAGACTCTCCAATTAATCACGTAGACTTACTTTTGACCAGGGATTTGTCAAAACGTCACGTGCTACATCAGATTGTGCAAGCCCTGCTTCTAGGCCAAAGTTCCTCACCACTGTCCCTACGGCCTACTATGACCCCTCCCTGTCGGACAAAGACCCTGGTCCTCAATTTCCATGGATCACATTGTCAAGCTCCCAGAGTCCAGAGACTTCAATGCAATCCTGGTAGTAGTATGTAGACTGACCAAACAGGTCGTCTTCCTACCCTGTCACACTACCAACACTGCTCCGGAGTTTGCCAAACTATTCCTGGAGCACATCTTTGCAAAGCATGGACTCCCACACAACATTGTATCCGATCAAGGCCCCTTGTTTGCTTCAAAATTCTGGACCTTGCTCTGCAAGGCCCTCGATATCCAAGTCCAACTCTCAACCACCTACCACCCAGAGACTGATGGGCAGACTGAGCAGGTGAACCAAACACTGGAGCAGTACCCCTGCTTTTACGTCAACTACCTGCAGAACAACTGGTGCATGGAGCTATCCCTTGCTGAGTTCACTTATAATAATACTTCTCATTCTGCCACCGGAGTCTCACCTTTCTTTGCCAACAAAGGTTACAACCCCCGGCTCACCATCTCTCTCCAAGACATCCCCTTCCACGTTGCCCACAAAGTTGCCAAAGACCTCCAGTTGCTGCACCAATTTCTCCAGGAAGAAATTGACATTGCCAACAAGGCCTATGTAAAGCATGCTGACTCCAAACAAAACAGGGACTCCCTGATCTGACCCCGCAACTCCTCGACCTTGTCCTCAAATGCCTTCCACTGCTGGAAGGCCTCCTCATGCAACCTCTTGGACTCCCGCTGCCCCTGTACAGCCTCATCCTGCTCCTCTCTGGCTCACTCGCCTCCTCTCACAGACTCTGGACCTGCTCCCTCACCACCTCCTCTCACACCATCACTTGACGCTGCACTTCCTCCAGCTCTCAACACAACTCTGTATGCGCATCTTGAATTCTCCAAAGCTGCACCATGCTCAATGAGAAGGTCTTGATGGGCCACTCCAACATTGGGAAGAAGATATGGAAGGACCCCACTTCTGGCGAACTCCATGCCTGCTTGGGGGCCAACTATGGCGTATGCTCCGAAGAAGCTCAGTGTTTCCCCAAAGATCCCTTAAATGCCCCGTGTCCATTCCGGAGCATAGCATTTCACCCCCAGAGCCCTTGTAGGTCCTGGAATTGTACACTGGAGCTATTGGGTCTTCCTGTAAGGGCCTCACCCAGTAGACTGAGCCCCCATGGTCAGCAGAACCTAACACCCACTACTTCTTGCCTAGTTAGTCAAGCAGAGAAAGAGAAATTGGAAATGTCTGGTATTGATGCCTCAACCAATGATGCCTCAACGGCAGGCTGAAAAACTTTAGGCACAGCTAGCTCGCCACCATGAATGGACATAGGAGAACCCAAAAATTGGCAATTCTTCTCTGTCACTAGACACATATATCACCTCTTTTCCTTTGTCCAATATTTGTGGCAGTGGGACTGTAAGGGTGACCTCTGGAAGTTGCGGCTAAGTCACACAACTGGCAGAGGAAAACCCAAAGTTTATTAGAGATAGTACAATATGACAGGAAATATAACTAATCATTTGGCAGAGGGAAATCCAAAGAGAACAAGTCTAAGGATTCCTCTGCGCATTAGCATAGGTGGCAGAGGCATGGGAATGACTGTACAGTACTTCCTAGAAGGCATGGGAGCGTCCCAGAGATCTCCGGAAATCTCTGGGGTTCCAAAAAAGGAAGTTCCAGAAATGGAAGTCCCCTGACAGAGACAGACATACAAGAGACCAACAAGATTGGTGACTCTTCTCTGTCACTAGACACAAATATTGCCTCCTCTTTCCCTTTATCCAATGTATGTGGCAACGAGATGGACATACAAGGAACCAACAAGATTGGTGATTCTATTCTATGACTAGACACCAATATTGCCTTGTTTTTATCCAACGTTTGCAGTGGCAAGGCAAAAGGACTGTCAAGCAGTGCATCAATGTTGATATAGAGTGGCAGGATGGGTATCTTGGCAAAATCATTATTTGAGTTGCCCATGCCAACTGGCTGCGGAGGAACTCCCACAGACACCATATTCCCCACTTCTTGGACAGTTAGTAGTGCAGGATTCAGCTCCGCAAACATATCAAATTTGTGATCTGAGGGGGTATCATATACAGAGTAATCCTCTTTTGCTGGGTACACAAAATTAAGTTGAGGGATTGAGTTTTGAGCCTTCTTAGGCAAGTTGTTGCAATTAGGGATAGGCGGAACATGTTCCTTGTGGTTTCAAATAGGGTCTTTGGAAGTGTAGAGCCATCTAGAACACGTGGTCTTCAGCCATTAGCCGTTAACCTCTAACTTGAAAGGGAGGTCAGGAGCAGATAAACCAAACACCTCCACATCAGTAGTCAGCTCTAATGGGACAGCTACCTTGTGCTCAGACGCAATGATTCTTCTATAGCAGCGGTCATAATAGATATATTCGCTGGTGAGGTCCTTGCACCTGCAAACGCATGTGTTGCCATCATCACCAACATTCCAGTTCCATTTTTCCTATTTACTGGTAGATAGTACCAATGGTCTTGATGGCTTTATCCAAGAAACACAATCATCAAACAAGTGAACATATTCTAGAGAGGGTTTTGACCTGTAGGCAGCAATAACTGGGCAGCGCTGCCTCAACTCCTTCTTTTTCATGGGTGGCAGAGGAGGAGGGGCTGCATCAATACTTGAAGAGTCTCGCCAACCCAACTATAGGAGAAAGAGCAAGACTTCCATTCAAGAACCTCTCTGAGTAACCTAGAGGGAGGTAGAATGGTATTATCCAACATTGAATCCACCTCAATTTTCCCTTGCAAGTGCGCTATATCCTGCAGAGAGTTATGTCTTAAGAGAGGCACAATCTCAGTTCCGGAGCAGAAATTTTTCCTGCAAGGGGCACTAGGGAACCAATTCAACTCCTTAACAGTGCACTCATGTGCCACAAAAATTGGTATCCTCTGACAGATCAGCCAGTAAGTCACTTCTCGTGTCATTCCACTGATCCAAGCTCTCATCCAATGGTCTTCTGCCAGCTCTAGGCCCCTTTGTTTTATGGCATGAATAGACCACTTGTTGCGCAATTTCTGCTCAATAAACTCAACCCAAGATGCCCAAACCTTCAGTACTCTGATAACCAGAGTGAACTTATTTACAGCATCTTTAAAAGCAATTGGTTGTCCAAGGTCTTCAAGAAAAGGAGTCAATGAGATTGTGGGGCGTCAATTCCACCATTCCTTTTGTATTGTACATAGATGACCCAATTCAACTATCTTAGCCTCAAGACTTTGATTGTGTTTGTTCAGCACTTCAAGGTAGTACTACCAGTTTCACCCGACCAAAAACCATTCCTCCAGACTTGCAGCAGGAGTTCTATTTCAGGATAGTCACACTTTGACTATTCCAGAGGTAACTCACGCAAGATAAAGGCCAGCCAGGGCTCTTCTGCCCTCATTTGCAGCAAAAAGGTTGGACTGAAACGTCCTAAATAGCCATCAGTTTGTTGATACTCTTTAACAACTGAGATATCGAGAGTGGTTTTCCTAGCACAGAGCCCCAGGCAATATGGATGTCTCATGGAGTTGGGAGACCAAAATTCAAAAGTGCAATGATGAAATGCAACAAGAAGTCAAACAACAATGCTGAAGGTTGGAATGTGATAGTAACCCTTCATGCAACTAATCCTGTCATAAGAAAATTTTCAAGCATCCCTGTCTTCAGCCATTATGATTCTGACAAGTTAACTGCTGGGAATCAAACCGCACCATAGGCAGCAGCTTCACATGAAATTGAGGTAGACAATGGGAGTGCTACACTAATTAAGCTGCAGTATGGAGTAGATCTGATGTGGTTGATGGAATATATAAAAGTCCAGCTAAGATAGGCTCATGCACAAACGCAGTCATCACATGATGAATCATGGCAAGGGAGTGACAATTCAGTAGAACCTTTATTTTTGTTTTGCTTGGAGGTTATCGGGCAATGCAGTTCAAACAATCCCTTAGAAAAGTTGATTCAAAGAGATTGTTGGAGGCCAATTTTTTGACTAGGCTTTAGAAATGGAGAAATAACCTTACAGAAGTGCAAGGGGTAGTTGATTCAAAGTGCATAAAGAACTGACTAGAAGCCTGTCACAGACAGATCACACATCATGTGATGACCATGTTTGCGCATGAGCCCTATCTTAAGACTAGGGAAATCAAAGATGCAAACAATTCCGTGCTATAAGCAGCGGTTAAACATTAATCAGTTGTCTCAACTGAGCCAATTGAAGGCAGCAAACCTCTATTTGTGCCTACAGACTTACTTGATGCCTGCAAACTAGTCTAAGTCCTGTGAGTTGAGAAGAATGACTTGTAGATATGACTCCCCAGGCGGAGTACTTTTCAACGTCCCTACTTCTAAGTAGTTAATCCGCCAGTCAGACATACAGGGTTGACAAAACGTTAATGATCTCAAATTGATCTCCATCGAAGTTCCAGACCCATATATGTGCCAAGTAAGATGACTACCTCTGGCTGCATTCACATGAACGTGCCTTAGAAGACAAAACTTGCCTGAGATGTATGGACCTCTTATTTCAGCTGCATTTGCACAAACATGCCTTAGAAGAATATAAAGATACTGCTTCCTTACTAGGAGTCCACGTGTGCCGGCACAGAGGAACACAATCTTGAGGTTGTCCTATAGAAGATGATGCTGTCTCTGTGGCACCTATTCTGTCTAAGAAGGACAAAGAGGGCAATTTGTTGCTCTCTTGGAGTTGTGGCATGGCCAGAAGCTAACTCAAGAGCATTGAGGTGGGCGTTGGGGAGAAGCAAGCCTCAACCAATGTTGTAAACAAGCACAGCTCAGCTGTGTGAGGACTGGTAGAGGGCAATTTGTCGCTCTCCTGGAGTTGCAGCATGGCCAGAAGCTGGCTGGAGAGTGTTGAGGTGGGCGTTGGGGACAAGAAGGCCCCAAACAATGTCATGAGCAAGCACAGCATAAAAAATGCTGGGCTTGGCTGCATGAAGACTGGGAGAGGGCAATTCATTGCTCTCTTGGAGTTGTAAGATGGCCCAAAGCTGGCTCCAGGAGTTGAGGAGGTAGTAAGCCTGGAGGACATTGAGGATGTTTGGCAAAGTTTGTAGCAAAGTTTGTAGCAACATTTCAAAACAACAAATATTGATTCATCACTCACCATGTCTTCAGAAACTGGTTAGTATCAATTGCATTTAGAACATTTTTGACTTTCTTTTTCAGCATGACTTGAGACAACCATTTCAATCCTCAACAATGATATCAATGCAAGGGTAGACGCTACAATAAGGGTGTGAGGTGCAGAGTTGAAAGAAAGTCTGGAAGTGAGGTCAGGAGATGGGCAGCCAAGCACCCAGATTACTGTAGATGTGAGCATGAAAAAGAGCTTTGTTTCCTATGGAGCTCACGTTGAGGTTGATGGAGATGCAAATCTTGATGTAGCATATGAGCTCTCTATGTCTGTGCTTTGATCTTTGTTTTAGACACAAAATTTCTTATCGTCTCTGATCTTACAATATCTACTAAAAAAACATCTTCCAACTTCCATTTTGTACTAGTTTCTAATCATGGAAAAGATGAGATTGGAAATCATCAGGAGGATTGAACTGGCAAAGCCATTAGTGTTGCACTTGGCAGTACAAGGTTCACAATCACGCATCAACTTTGGGACAAAAGTCAACCTGAAATATCAGATGATTGATGAGGAACAATACCTCCTTGTTGTCTTCAGTCTCATACATATCCAAAACTGGAGTTATTATGCTGAAACTCGCTCATTGCTTTCTTCATTATTCTTTTGTGCACTACTACATCACTTTTCCAAGATTTCTGAAGACAAGGACAATCCTGGTGTTGACAGTAACTGAACTCCAAGGCCCTGATAAAGTACTAGAATGAGTTTATTGTGATGAACTTGCCCATTGCTTTCATTAGATCGATGCAAGAAGAATCCATCACCAAAAGTCTTTAGTATTGCATCGTAAAGTTGGCATCTACATCCTTTTCACTGTACTCAAGAATATAGTCAAAGGGTTTCAAGAACATCTTCAAAGATTCTTTAAACTCTTTAAGCAATTGTTAGTTGATCCTATCAGCATCAATGTCCAAATCATGACCATTAGGTACAGTGGTGAAGTTTCTTTTTGATGCTTAAAACTCACACATTTTTAGAGCTCTCGGCGTTATAGCTCAATACATTGTTATCTCTTGTAATTTGTCAAAGATACTGCCAATTCTTGGTAGACATATTCCTGAACTTGCACACTTCACTTGTTGCCCTTCTTGAAATCCTCTAAAATGTCATCAACCAATATCTACCTCTCTTTTTTTTAGTGGTATCATTGTGGACACTGTAGACAGTTCTCAAAGACAACCTCTATGGGCCAGAATATTGCAGATAAACTGCTTTCATAAAGGGATTGGACCTCCACGTTACCAGAGCAGGAATGCATTTACACATGAATCTCAGATTTTTGTCTGAGAAACAGTGTGGGACTCATGAATTTTTTATCCATAATACCCACTAAACCTTCCCTTTATGCAGCTGAACACCAGGCACCCCATGGTGGCTGTAGAGTTAGGCACCTGGGTGGAGGGACGCAGTTTGAACCCATAGCCACTCAAGAAGTTAGACTTGAGGGTGTTGCCACTACACCATGCATCCCCCACCAATATCTATCTCTCATCATGGAGTATCTTGCAGGCATGCTTAGAAACTTGTTGGCCATCATGTGATGTGCAACCCCTACCACACTCTGGTCAGCCAGCATGCATTCCCCCTTGCAAACAGTTCATAGGGCATAACCAAATACTTTAGGAGTGTGTAGAATGCTGGAAGCCAGAGCACAGCAGGTCATGCAAAGCACTGAGGCAATGGGTTCTGGGATGGAAAGTCTTTGAATAAGCCCATAAAACTGAGGAAGATGAAGAGCCTGGATAAGCCCAGAGTTCATGGAGAATCCTGGATATTCTCGGAGAGAAAACTGAAACCCAAACAACTCTGTGTGGTCGCCAAACATCATGTGAAAAGTCATAACACTGCTGGTACTAAAAAGTATTTCCATTGATAAAAGTGCAACCTGTTATACCACTTCCATGTTGTTTTTTCCTAGGAAATATATTGATTTCCCCACCAAAATAGTTAGAGAAATTTTCACCTTTTTCCCAACTTTTTCCCAATGAAAAATACTATCTTTTTACCATCCTTTTTCTAGAAATAGTGCCTTTTTTTAGGGAAAAAGTAACTAAAAAGCAGCATTTTTAGAAAAAGAGTAGCAATAAGGTATTGCCAGCACTCACTGGATGCAGGGAACAATGCTCTTTTGCAAAACAATGTAAAAATACAGTAAAAATAATTCAATTTATTTCAAAATTTTATTTGAATGTTTTTGTCAAAACTATGGAAGAAATATTGTAACCGAACTTCCATTATCCACAGCCAAAATAAAATTGAGCATGGTCATGCACTTGGAGACTAGCTAGAAAGAGCTCTCTCAATGACACCTTATCTTACTTCCATCCAAAAGTAACAGCTCATTGGGTTTGGTTACAATATTTTTTCTATGTTTTTGACAAAAACCTTCAAATAAGATTTTAAAATCAATTGGATTATTTTTATTGTATTTTCACATTGTTTTGCAAAAAAACATTGTTACCTGCATTCAGTGACTATACATGAGATAACATAGTAGAAATCAGGATAAACAAACATCTTTTGAGCAAGGAGCCTCTGTATACACAGATAGCAATGATCTGAGGCCGTGTACCAGATGGGTGGGCTCAGAACAGCACACACAGCATGTTATCTTAGAAGGGTGGATGTGTCATACAAATATTAGTGAGAAAAATGGTCAAGGAGTGTACTTAAATGAGACTAGTAAGACAAAGGCATGGGAAGCCAGAAAAGAAACTTAAGTAACTAGTTGTCATGCATACCTTATCTCTCACTGGACCTAACCGGCTGTGCACGTAGGTCCAGCTAACAAAAAGGCAGCATTTTTTATTGTAAAACAGTTGAGAAATATCAGAGAGATCCGTCTCTAATAAATGCCCTAGCATATTCAGTTATGTTATTGGGATGGTAACAAACTGATATATTAATTAATAAACGCTGTAGCATACTAGGCATGATAAAGTGAGTTACAAGTATAGGTGTATAGTAGATTATAACAAACTGAGGTATAGTCAAGAAAAAAACCACGCTGAATGCAGCCGTGGACACTCTTATGGCTCAATCTCTGACAAGAAAAAGATAAACATTTTTTTGCTTATATATTTCTTGGGTAAACACCACATGGAAGTGGTATAACAGGTTTCTTTTGTGCTTTTTGCAATGGAAATATACTTTACATTGTCAGCAGTTTTGTTGTGTGTTATTTAATTAAAATTATGAACCCTGCCCTTGCAACAAGTAGTATCTATGTGTATCCCACTCTCTGAATCATGTGTTGCCAACTTGTAAAGGCATCCCAGATACTTATGCATTGGTCCCATACTTATCCACAGCCAGACCAGACAAGACTAAAAATAGCAGTATTTGATAAAGGCTGGGGAATATCAACAATCTCATACACTGTACTTTTGAAGTTCTTGTTATCCATCTACTCTGTGTTAATCTATCTACCTTGTGTCAGGTTCAGGACCTGCTGAAACTATTTACAATTTGATTCATAGTTGCGCCTGGAACTTTGTAACCCCACTAGTCTCCCTTGGCTTAATTTCAACATGGATGAAGAGTAAGTTTTGCAACTACAGCCAGATATTTAAGCATATGAATATAGCTTCACAGATTAGATAAGAGTTCTGGAAATGTCCTTGTCTATCAGGGTGATATCTACTATTTGCTGAACTGCTCTCGCTTGGTTACCTCCCCCTCCCCCCTCAAAAGATTCAAGAATTGGAACCAAAAATACTATTCTCCAACCTCAAACCTTGACCATAGATGACTTCACCAAGCCCTATTGGTGGATAGAAGCATTTGGATGGCTCACATTTGTTCCTTGTAAACTCTTATACAGCAGTCCTCTATTCAAACAATTTGCTAAAGTTCTGAAACACTTACATGACTATGTTGAAAATGGACTAAATAAGTATTTCCTATCTCCAAAAACGCTGGGACAGTACACTGAAGCGCAAATGCACTACAATTCATTTTCAAACAAGTGGGATTGTTGTGAAGAATTTGGCCCTGGTGATGAAGAGAGTGACAAGGAGTTTTACACTTTTCTTCATGAAATAGACAATTTTTCTACTTTTGACACCCCATACAACTTGATTACACAACCACCAATGGTTCTTGCATTCTCTCCTCAGTCAATGCAGGTTTTGGATTCTGCACGCCTCAACGTGCCTTGTGTCCATTCCATCCAATGTGTTTCTGTTTCTTTTGCAGAGCCAATATCAGAGCCTAGCAAAGTTGATGCCTTACAACAGAAAATCTTGGAGTTACTTGCATTCTATTCTGGATTCACCCCACCTTGCCCTCACTCTTGCTCAATACCTCTCTTAAAGGGCAAGGCCAAGTGCAAAAAGGTTGTTTGTTTGCTAGGCTTGTTGTGGGCCCAATGTCAGCCTTACATTGGGGCATTTCCATGCACATCTCTGACAAGGTCTTATCTGGAAAAAAATTATAGCAGGACAAAGACCAATGAAGGATGAATGCAACCTGCTTGTATGGGCTATTGCAAGCACGGCGTAACCAAGATCTAATTAATCATAAATGGGAGATATAGTCCACTCTTACTAAACAATTTGTGTAGCATGATATTTTTTTTGCAAAACATCAGTACAAGGAGAACACTTACAAAACTACATTAAATACCTGGTATATCAGATGACAGCAGTGTTTTTTAGCATCATGTGTAAAACTGATGATTACACTGGTAGTAGTCAAAATTTCAGGGATTGACATAGTACAAAGAAAGTATGTAAAAGATGAACATGTGATTACACAAAATATTTTAGCCTTATAAAAGGATGAAGTCAAGGTACTTAACTTATAGTAAAATGTCACAGATTTCAAACATCATTAATAAATATAGTAACAAATTGAAGACCAGGAGTTGAGCAGGAAGCTCAGATGAATAGAATGCATATAGAAACCTATAAAATAATAAAATATCAAAGAATAGAGAGAAAGCAGAGGGTATTGAAGATTTGTATTTATAGACAAAGAAGAAACCAGAAACACACCGGATAATCTCAATACTGCAAATAGAGCTGTCTCCCACAACATCCCAACTGTTGATACATACAAAGAACTCACATGCTAACAATAAAGAAGAGAAAGCGGAAACGAGCAGTAGATTAGGTTTTGGGAGAACTTATAGGATGAATAGCAGTGCCAAAGTAGAAGGATGTGACTGTGAAGACTCCATGGAGCATACACTGTTAGAATGCAGGCCTTAAGACAACATATTTTATAGAAGATAATAGAAATGTGATGGTTTTTGAGATACAGTTTATGGGAAACTCCAAAATGAGGAGACACCATTAAGATGTGGAGCAATACAATAGACCAACCAAGATACAGAGTGATGAAAAGTAAGTTGCACCTAAACAAATGATTAGTGGTCACATCATGTCTAAAGTTCCATGTTAAGACATGGTTTTCTGTTCAAACATAGTTTTTAAAAAGAAAAGATTGAATTAGATAAAAAAAATGTTTGTATATATAGCTGCTTACATAATACAGTATATAGTGTTAAAAGTTTTGTGCTAAGACATAGTTTTTTTCTAAATATATATATACAAATGTTTATATAATACAGTAACATGTACAGTGTAGTAGCATTCCTTGGGACACAACTCCTCCTTGTGACAAGCTGGTCTAGCAACTGGAGTCCTGCATGGATTGGGCCCATATTAAGAACAAAAAAAAATATACATACCATCTAAGTGCTGCCCAAGTTTGAGGGACATTGGTTGACTGGTTCAGCCAGTATTGGTGTAAAAGTATCAATTTTTTCAAATTTGACATCATTGCAACTTTGTTTTTGCAACTTTTCATCTTGCTCAGCTTTGGTCTCTCAGATCTGTGATATGGGATTAAAAGTATACACTCTAATGAACATTTTATTCCTATAGACATGAACAATCTGAGCAAAATTAGTGTCTTACAAGGACAACAATGTCAGCAGTTATCAAGCATGACAGGCAGTTGATACAATGTGTTTGGTCATGTGCTTCTTTTAGTCAACATTAATCCCAATCCAACTCTTCTGGTGGTGGCCCATCACACTGTCACACCTGTCCCAAGGAATAATATTTGTGACATTTCATACCCTTCCTTATCTATGTTATGCTAACACCTAGCTCCTCATATATAGCTCTACAAGTACACACTTAGCTTTGTAAATAACCTATACAGGTTACTATATAGTTAGAACTTGAAATAATTTGAAATTCATTGCTTAATTCAAGGTTTTCATTTTGGTGTCCCAAGGAATGCTACTGTAATCAAAAATTTTGTGTTAGAGCGTAGATTTCATGAGGGATCCAATAATCACACATAAGCGAGTAAATCTCACTACTTAATAGTGGGTTTTGTAGACCAAACAAAATTTGCTCTATAACTGGGTCACACAAAATGATTACATGAACTTCTAAATCTATGAGATTCTATGCTTCTTGTTTCACACACCCCAAATCCTCAAATCCTTCATACACTGTAATGCAAATAAAATGGCTGTCATTTCATGTGCATCATTAAACTTATACCCTCTATGTTGCTCCAATTGCACTGCGACTCTGGCTATAAATATCCAAGCTGTGCAACCTTCCACCTCTTTTTTTTTTACCTCTTTTGCACTGGTTCCAGCTTCTGAAAGTCAGAACCAGTGTGTCTTTTCATGAATTTCTTAAGCTATCACATTGCCTTGCCCATAAAGATAGAGCACTATGCCAGAACACAAGAGCAGACTTGTGTGTTGCATGGAACTTAAACCTCATACTGTAATGGACTGTATGGATGCAACCGTAATGCATAATGCAGCCCTCTGGAGTTGCCTATTTATTGAAATGTAACACGTAACACATGAGAAGTTGCTAGTTGAAAATCCAAAATAATACACCTGTATTTTTTTGCAATTTTTGAGTAAAAACAGTACAAGAAAGGTGTATCTAAATGTTTTCTGTGAGCAAAAGAGCCTCTGACCATGGGTGATCCATTGTTATCAAATGCCCAAATGTCTTCCTCCATATTTCCAGCTTGCAAAACTCCAGATTTGTCATCCTCTACCACTGATCCATAATCAATGCAGTAGTGACTTGGCTCTCAGATGCTAGACTTGGGAGGTCATCATCTGAGTCAATCACAAGGGATTCCCATTGTTTAAGCTTTGGTGCAATAGAAGGAATCACAAAAGATTGTTTTATAGGTGCTGTGACATCCTTGTCTTCACTCTTGGCAGATTTCCTAAAGCAGGGTTGAATTCTCCACTCTAATTTACAATCAATTGAAACATACTTCTTTGGAAGAATCTTTGCCCCAAAGGCCTTTGCAGCTGTGATGAGCCTTTCAAGCCATCTATCTCAGACAAATTCCTGCTCAGAAAAAACCTCTTTCAGGACTTTTTTTAACATGCAAATGAGCCCCTCAAGCTGCTTTCCATGCTTTCAAAAGGTGATTTCCTTCCCCTAAAGTAGATGAACTTCAAAGCAGACTTCAAGACATTGTTTAAAGGCATAATAAAGGCCCTCTTGTGTCACATCTTCAGTGTCAAAGTAGAAGTGATACTTTGTTTCAGTGCCAGAGAGATCTAAATCTTTAGAAGAGCATTGAGATGAGCAACTTGTCCTGCAAGTGCTGCCAGGACACCCTTTTTTTTTATCAACCATAGGTACAGAGGCTGAGCACAAAATTTATTCAAAACCAATGTTGATGTTGGAAGTTATATAAATTAATCATCTTCCTTCAGTGCAATGACCTAATGCAATTGATGGTTGCTGTAAGGGCAACCTCTGGAGGCTATGGCTCAGTCACACAGCTGGCAGAGGAAAATCCAAAGTATATATAGGTAATACAACAATAACTACTCACTTGGCAGAGGGAAATCCAAAGAGAACAAGTCTAGGGATTCCCTATGCCAGGAGTGACGCTTCCAAGGCTCCAGAAGCATGGGAAGTAACTGTATAGTATGACAAAAGCCACAATAAAATTTATAATCTAAAAAAGGAAAATCTCCGAAAATAATCAAAAACTCGGAAATTGCCATTGCCAGAGGTCATGCACATGTCTCATGTGACTTGCTTAGTAATTTGGAGGCTAGCCTCGAGATGACTAAGCCTCTGGATGCTTACTAAGCCTCTGGAAGTGTTGGCTACACTTGTTTGAATGATAACTAAAGAACTAGAGCACCTCAAGGGCTGAGAATAGTACCAATAGATAGTGTTGAAGGAATAGAAGCAGTAAAGTAAAAGAGTGATGGCAGAAATAGGGAAATAAATAGAGGAAGAATGAAAGAATAAGGAGTGGAAGAAGGGAGAAATGAGGAGTCTCCTGACAGTTGCCTAAATCACAGTTGGTCATGCATAACACACCCTCAGTTGCTACCTTGTTTTCAAGATTTTTCATAACGCACCCCTCCCAGTTGCATTCATACAGTCCATTACAGTATTGGTATTCATTAAGCTAATGACAAATATTGCCTAAAACGGACAACATTCCCTAACACAGGCCTCATACTTGACAAATTGCCCTAGATATTTTTGACATCTTGTTCGACTATTTCAATCTCCATGACCTTGCAATCTTGGTGGAATGCAACATAACACTATGGTGTTACGTGTACAAACACTTTTATTTTTCCACATGTAGGACAACTTTGGTCTTGATATGCAGGAAGCTTTGTTTTTATTACATAAAACTAGGAGTGTGATATTTGGATTGGCTGTTTTAGCTCTACTGCATCCAGGGAGCTTCAGTCCAAATGTGAATATTATTTCTCTAACTGATTGCTGGACACCTTCATACATGCCTTAGTCAAAAGGTATTAAGTAATGCAAACACATCATCTGGTCAGTTTGATGTCCAAGCCTCTATGGAATGTTAAGAGAGTTGTAGTACTTGACGGACAACTTGCTCAGATGAATATTGTCACCAACAAAGAAAACATTCTCTGTCTGATTTTTTTCAGTCATTCATTTGCTGTGATGAATAATCTGTCTGAGAACCATATTTATTGTGCATATCCTGATTTGACATTCAATTTCTAAAATATCACTTATTCCACATTGATTAGTTCAGATACCTCAACAATGGCTGATCTCAGAAATTGCATGTTGAAATATGAGGGATATGGTTATACTTCTTATACAACTCTAGTGAATTGGTATGAATATAACACTTGCTCCTGTGGTTTTGATGCTATGTGTCCTAGAACAATAGGCTTG